>JBCFXI010000663.1:0-123816 GCA_038496175.1 Ampulex compressa
ATATGTATATATATATATATATATATGTATATGTATATGTATATGTACATCCATGTGACGTACATTATAAAGATTGTCGCGATCACATCGTACAGAAGTACACGCAAAGCGGCGAGCGGGTCGGTCCTAACTCGTTGATAAACGTAAACGAGTACCCGCGATTGCGCGTGTTTCGTGTGAAGGGAGAAAAAAAGACAGGTGTATTCGTCCCCATCCCCTCTTCCTCCCTCACCCCGTCGTCGAATTATCATGATGTCAATATTTCGTATTGCATTCGAAAGGGCAGAAAGGATCGATCGTATTGTAATGCACGGAGCCAGCTCCGTTTTATCGTAATCGCCCCTATCTCCCCGTGATCGCCCGCCAATCGTGCTCCAATCCGGGAACGCACGCGGACGAAGCTCGCGGATCATTTTTATAAGTGTATTTTTTCCCGCTCGACGAGCCTCCGGATCGATCGAAGATCATGGTAGAAGCATTGAAAAACGAAAACTATATAAATTTCCATTAAAAACCACTGCCAAGCGGCAGAAAGTGTCTCGACCCAACCAGCATGTCCAATAACTTACAATATTACTATCTTAAGTACAATATATTAAGTGTTTTCAGAAAATATATGATCTATATATGATAATAAAAACGGGAAAACGTTTTATCCGAGTTGTTATTCACTGTTGATTCATTCTTCGTTAACCTTTCGTGACCAAAGGGCTTTCAGCGAGGATTGAGACGGGCCAATTTGAATCTCTTACGCACGCCGACGGCTAGAAACAGACTTAACAGCTGAAAAAGAAAATGGGGGAAATTGGATATCGAGTTGATCCGGGATAATCGGGAATTTGTTACATTTTTTGGCTCACCAATACGAGGGACAAAAGGACCGCGGTTATAGCTACTGTGTGAACGTGCGACTTTAGCAGCAGTACCGCGCCTTTCAGACAACCGGTTTTGTAGATTATATTCTCGGTCATTCGTAGGCACTGAAAGGGACATGTAGGGAAGTTTACAATCAAATTATCAATAATGATGACGCAAAGCTGAGTTGTTGATGATTTAGACGATAGTAGAATAAATCAAATTCTGCGTATAATTATTCCATGCTGTTGAAATGGCTTTGTATCGCATTTTAACCATTTTTACATCGTTCTTTATCTGATCGTAGACTTAGATTGCTGTTTTTACAAGCGTCGTACCTGTTGAACAGACGCCCAACAGCAGCTCTGTGGGACACTTATGCGATACTTAACCCAATCTTCGTAAGACTTGATACCACAACACTTCAACTGAAATTGATTTCACTTATATTGGTGCAAAACAGTACCAAATAACTTTGATGATAGATATAAGCCTCCAAAGAGACATTTTTTTATTATCGGTCATATTTTTTATCGTTAATCAATCTTTTTTTCTTACGTATTTTTGAGTATTGTCCCAAGATTCCGCGGTACGAGCCAATGATCGGTAACTTCCGATAGAATTCATCATATCATTGCGAATTTTCTGCGTTATTTTGTCGAAAAACACAAAACTCATAGCCGCGCAAATGAATATCGCAGAAAGGAACAATGCGAGAAACGCTATATACTGCAAATGTATTTATAATATTTTATTATATCGCCAAAAAAAATTTTGATCAGTATAGTTTTCAAAGTATAATTATAATAAATGTTATAAGGTTGCTAGGTTATAACCCGAAAATGTGTACGGTTAACAAAGCACAAGATAAGCTACAGGTATTTTCATTTTCAAGTTATATTTGAGTACTTTATATCTCAGATTTCGATAATTAACTTAACTTACAACAACGAGAATTTTTCGTCTTTTTTTTACGACACCTATAATCCCCAAGAACGACGATAAAATCATGAAAATTCCCGTCAGTAGTAATATCATGTTAAACAAGCGTTCCCCTATCAGCCTAGAGACGAGCTTGTCATCGGCAAGCATCCACACCGATGTTGCTATTGCGGTTAAACCTGTGAGCTGCATTCGATTCCAAACAAGACTTTTTTTATCTCAGAAATCCATCGAATCAATAACAGCAATTAAATATGAACCCACGAGTATCGTTCCATTGAGGGTCAAGAATAAAAATTTGAGACACTTCTTTGACAGTCGTTTGTAGAACAGCTTATAAAATGGTATTCCCAAAAATCGAACTCTTTTCTCGGTTGACGCAGTTTCATCGCTCTCGGTGATTTCTTCGTCTTCGGTGTCCGTTTCGTTTTCATTTGTGCCATCATCGCGACCCATCACGTTGAACCAGAACTTCTTCATGTTTATTGAACTTTTGTGTTACTAATTATAAATTTGGGACAAACATGAATATTGCAAATATATATTGCGACTTGTCTGAAGTAATCAACTTGTAAGCATACAGTTATGTGGTTGAGGCAAATAAGCGAAATACTTGAGACTTGGTTTGAAACAAAAGTTGATAGGATGAATAGAAAATAAAATGTTCGTCTAAAAAATATCAAACATTTTTGCGAATAAAGTAAACTCGTTTCTAAAATTACTCCTCCGACATGGAAATGGATACACTGCGAAAAAAATCAGAGCATACACTTTCGAAAACAGTGCATATGTAAAAAATGGGAATTTATTTTATATAAAGTGGTAGGTATTCCATTTTTGATACATGCTTCTATTTCATTTGCGGATGACTGGGATTTACACCCAGCTCAGATTTTCAATAGAAATTAAAGAAAACTTCTAAAAAAAATTTAATTGAAAAACGAAACAGTTTATCACTTGTATTAACTATTTTTCTTATCCGCTTCTATTCACCTCTATGATTATAGTAAACAGAAATTTTTATGTCTTAAAATAAAGTAAAAGCAAAGATTTTTTATGATGACAAATTAAACGAAAAAAATTATCAACTTCTGTGATATAAATAACTTTATCATAATTTATAATACTTTTCGTAATCGTTCTGAAAATAGAACAAGAAAATAAAGACCGAACTCTTACATCTATACAACATGTTTGTGAGGCACTATGCCACAGAACAGTGATGCCAGGACGTGGGATTTTTCCCACTCTTGTGCCCTACCGAATACTCAGTAACGTATATACTTTACTCAAATATGGGGTATCGTTAGACCCCCGTGACAATTGAAATACGGTAGAAATTAGGGCTCCTTACACGTATCTACTGTTGCGCATAGATACGTCCATGGAAACAATCGCCGTCGAGCTGTGACGTCGGCATGCGCATGCGCACAAACGCTGTCACGTGGGAAAAAATCCCACGTCCTAGCATCACTGCCATAGAATGCAATCAATTTGACTAGAACTTCCTGGACAACAATTACCAACCTGCCGTTTCAATGATTCAACATCAACATAAAAGTCACTATAGCATCGTCTTAGTGGCTCTACAGACCTTGGTAGCAGAATAAAGAACTTTAGAATGTCATTTAAAATACAAGTCTTCCAGTTATATGCACATGCATCTAAGCAAACTCAAAATATTCTCTATACACATTTACTATAATATTCTCTATAATATTCACTATACACACAGAATCATTAATTTATCTTCTGACCCCTAAAGGGGAGCAACAGAAATTGGAAGAAGTTCGCAAACTTGCTATAATGCACTTTCCAGTAAATATGCATACAGGTGAAGCTCAAATTATGTAAACTCAATGAATTTTAAGAATTACCCATGGCAAGATAAACTTAAATCAGAACAATTGTTAGTGGTATAAAATAACCATTTTTACCAATATTGTAGTTATTAATTTTGCCACAATATCGATTAATTTAATGTTTTGAAATATTTCATTAGTGTCAAGGTATCATTAATAACATGGATAGAAGAAAGTTGAAATCCGGAGGTAGCTTACACAAGAATTTGGGAAGCCAATTATATACCCAAGTATCCACAAAGAGCAACTATGCTGCAAAGAGTAGGACACCAGTCGACGAGCCAACACCGCGTAAACGTAAATCGTTGAGTGTTCATTCATTGCAAATTGACAGCGACGATGATTCGGATCTTCCTCTAAATGACTACGTAGCGTCAAAGAAAAGACGGCAAGAAAAACCAACACAACAAAAAGTTACGCAAGAGGTTTCCGATGATGCATTATATGGAAATCCTTCTAGAACTAAATCAGTTACTCCAAGAAAAACGCTTTCTGTACAAGAAAAGTCTCCTAGCAAATCATTGAATAGGACTGTAAGTTCAGAGAAAAAGTGCGACAATATAAGCAGAATTCTGAACGTCACCCAATTGGACAATGCTGATACTGCAAAAGAACTTCTTTTAAGACAATCTCAAAGTAGCCAAAGAGCTGACAAACTTGCATCGTTCTTGAAGGAATCAGGAATCACTCTCTGTCCGGGTGGACCACATATACTTGGTAAGTGATTGAGCCATAAATTAAGAAGAACATTTCATTACAGCTAATTCAGATTTCAATTTCCATAAAACAATTTCAATGTAAATTAATAGGTCTTAAACTAAACAACATGTGATGCTATGGTTGTAGATAAAGATCTTCAGACAATTAAACGTAATGTAAAGGAGTTGTTAAACTCTGAAAAGTTTGAAAAGAATGAAATAATAAGTTTGGTGGAGAAACATATTGATAATGAAGAGAATCTACAAACTGCTTTGAATGATATGGAGGTGGCTGATAATGAATTACTGAATGTTCTAAATAGATCTTCTCTCATAAAGGTATTATTGGAAATACCAAGATTACAGCCAGAAATTCATAACAGTCTGCTGAACAAATTAAACGAGGCTGTACTCCTAGCGTAAGTGGTATCAACATAAATAAATAATATTGCAATATTGTAACTATTCTTAAGTTTAAATATAAAAATATTGCACTTTATGTTTAAAAAGAGAAAGAAATAGACAGAATAATACTAATAATGCAATGATTCACAATTTCTATAGAAATTTATAATAAAATTGAATGCAAAATAGAATTATCATAAGGTAATTATTTCCAAAGCAAAAATGGAATAATATCCCATATCAAATTTATTTACAGAGATTCCATGGATGATTTACCTTGGGGTAGATTACTACTCCACCAATTTCGTTATTTAGAAACGATTATTAGTCCCGACAGTTTCACATCCAGTTTGGAACAGCTCCTAGAATCATGTCCAGTGTGGTTTCAGCGTGAACTGATTGTATTGTTGCCTGACATAGTCACAGATAAACAGCACCAAAAAATTACAGAAATTCTGAGTAAATTACTGGAAGAAACTCCTGAGCTGACAAGCTTAATATTGGACTGTCTAAGCAATTTAAACCTTGGCACAGGGTATATGGAGGAATATAGAGAAAAGATTTTGAATTTACTAAAGACAAATCTACAAACCAATATAATACCTGCTGCACTCAAGTAAGAAAAAAGAATTTGTGAATTTTGTATTAATATTTTGCGTTCTAAAGAAACTGAACTTTGTTTTTTTTTCCTTATCATCGTAAGAGTCATCTTTTTAGATTCATTTTTGACGATTCCACAAGCTTTGAGACCTTCAAAAAAACATTACATGTGTTACGTAATGTAGATATGCAACCCCTTGTTGGAGAAAACCTTGAGAATTGTTACAAAAATCAGGCAGATATTGTAAATATCATAAAAATGAATATACTTGTGTCTAAAAATATGTCGGCAATACTATCAGTCATAAAGAGTGTTACTAAAGACCCAAAACCATTTGATATTATTTTGCTTCTACTGATACATTACACTACTCCGATGAAACAAAAAAATGTTGAAAATTTATTACGAAGTCATATACGATCTGGATTTTACAGACCAAGCTTATTTCAAACATTGTATAACAATTACAAAGAGGTTTGTTTTTTTTCCTGATTGTTTAAGCTTTACTTTAAACTACTTTGGTTAAATGTTTCGTCATGAACAGGACACCGTTTAGAACATAATTGTAATGATATTACTGCAGGTTGTTAAACAATTGCAACCAGTGGCATTGCAATTATCAGGTGCTTTATTAAAGTCAGATGAACGAGTATTCATCGATTTTGCTATCGAATGGTTCCGCCTGCAATTTATCACTCACAAAGATGCAATATTTAAACAACGTGAAATCGTGGAATATATTGTGTTGCTAATGGGCGACAATGATCAAACTGCGAAGAACGCTTTACAGTTGCTTCGCAGAATAACAATGCAAGAAGACGAGAGAGAGTGCTTGGAATTGCATTGCAATCATCTTAGGGTTCTGTTGGAAAAGTTGGATCATTTGGAATTGGAAGAGGTGGGTGCGCTAAATGATATATTGCATAACTTATGCATCAGCTCAACCTCAGAGTCTGAATCTCTACGAGACGATTTATTCATACTGATCCAAAAGCAGATTTGCGGATTTAAGCCACTGTAAGTGTTCAATTTATAAGATACAGTATATGCAACGTTTTTAATATTTTAAAGTGATATATAAATTTGCATATTTCTAATTATTTTCGATACTTGTATATAACATAAGCCATAAATATATTATCTCAGTACGAAGTGTAGAGGTGTCATGGGTGCTGTAATGGCTATAAAGCACATGGCCAGCAAAACAGACTTAGCTACTTCAGCGATGAATTTATTCAGTATGTATCGTAAATCTGCCATTATTATTAAGTTTACAAATTAACTTAGTATCTTCACATTACTCATTTCCATCATTTTTAAATGCTCAAAATGTAAAGCTTTTTTTCAGAAAAAGTACTAAAGAGTGTGAAAAACTGTCAGCAGTCACAAGCTTTATTTTATGACCAGTTGTCGGATATCATTATGAGTACTGAAAGTATTAGCACAGAATTTCTTCAAAGTATCACAATCTGTGTAGAGGAGGAATTTATTAATTCTTACATGATCGACAAATCAACCTATAGGTAATCCATATTTTTATGCATTCCTACGCGCACTGGATATAAAATAACACTGTTATACTTTTATATTTTTTCTTTTTACATAAGTGGAGAGTTAACACCACAGTTTGGTCTAAACAATGCAGAAGAGGAACCACAAAATTGTGTTTTAAATTTTGGGAATGGAAAGACCGGCTCGATCGTGCCAATCTCGTTTAGGCTTCTCAAGACATGTTGTATAAGACTGAGTCAAAATGGAGAGCTTGAAGCTATCGACGCACTACTAGGATGCGCTATTTTAATGCCGGAATCTTATGATATAGCAGAACCATATGTACTGGATCTTGTAATATGTTGTATCAATTGGTGAGTTGCAACAAATATTTATATTTTAACAACGATTTTATTTCTACTTACCAATATATATGGCTTTTAAACATTAGTCAGAAGACTGTAAGATACAATCTCACAAAGATCATATCCGACAAACTACCCACAGGTTCAGAGAAGTTATTGGTGGCTTTGTCACGCAAACAGATGTTTTATTGCAGAAGCAAATTTTGCAGCGACTCGACAATTTGATATACTTACAAGATAAACTGAACACACTATTAAGCTTGTGTGATGTTAAGTACCAACCATCCCCATGCTACTTTCATCATGCCACAATAACACCTTTCATAAAAAGTGAAAAGAAAACAATCAAAAAAGGAAAGAAAAAAACGCCTAAAAAAGTAGCCAATGAAAGGGAATCCTGGGAATTAGGTGCTACACTGTGTTCTAGAAATCCAATGTACTTTCGTAAGCTAGATGCAAAGGTACGCAACAAACTACATTGAAACTATGGGCGTGTTTAAATTTTTTTTGTGTCAATGTATTTGTTAATCTTTTTTTTATGTTTATCTTTGGTAAAAGCTTAAACGTTCTATACCTACAGATATCACATCTTTTGGGTATAAGGATGGAATTACACACATCACAATCCAGGACAAATATTACAATGCTACAAGTGTGTTTCATTAGCAAAGAGCTTTTAGAACTTCTTGATCATGAACCCAGTGAAACCTTTATAAGAGACATAATACACTTATTACCAAAGGTCTGTTTAAAGTTACAAGATGTCGTGCAGATGTTACGCGAGGTACACAACGATCAAACCAGGGAGGCAGCTAGGTTATTACTGTCGCTCTTAACAAAAATCTTTAGCTGGAAAGGATTTCATAGTGTTACCTTTAATGCATTGCTTCGTGGTATGATATTATTCAGCTGATATATAGCATGCCTCTGATCATCTGTAGTAAAATGATAAAGATAGTAAATGAAAATTTTGTTATTCTTCTAACATCTGTTTTTAGAGGGCTTAAGAACTTTAGCGGCCCAAATGAATGAGGCAAACGCTATGTTACGATCGTGTAAAGAGTTAGTTGCTGAAGCATACAAATATTTCGAATCCTTATCGGACATTGCTACACACATATCTCTGGCTATTACACTGATTAACTTGTGCCAAGCATTGATGAAACATTCCGCAACTTATTCAGAGCAGCATAAAGACAAACATGGTAAGAAAAATTAAAAATATTCAAATAATACAAATCTTATCTTGACAACTCAACAAATGATACATCATCAATGTCATTAAAACACTAAGTCATTCAAGAAATTTAAATAATTGCTTTGGTTTGTGATCAGCCTAATTGATTCAATATATGGGTACAATATTGACTTGTGTTTATATATATTTTGCTGAATATTTCAGCAAAACTGGCATATGCATTTTTGTCTCTTCAATGGCCCGAGGATAAACACATTAGCCCTCAGTACAAAGCAGCGGTGAATGGATTGTTGAATAATTGGATCGACAATGAACCTATGCCTCTGACCACCGTCTCAACTGTTTTAGAGTGGTTACCCGATGATGTTTTAACGTTGGAAAAAACCCAAGATACATTGAGTAGATTACCTTCTATAAAGAAAAATAACTTTTATTTGTTGTACAAAAAAATATTCGAAGGTTTAATTAAGGGAGTGAAAATATCCTTGGAAACGGTAAATACGTAAGTACCTTATCTCGCTTCAGAAATAAATCTGTACGATTTAGATCAATATCAAAACAGGACCTTTTTTTCCATACTAATTATTTTTCACCTGTGGTATGTAATGGTCATTCAGAGATCCTGAGCGAGTGGAAGTCTGGCAGCATACTGCATCAAATATAAATAAGCTGGTTAAGATATCAAAACAGCTAAAGGCAAAAAATATTATATTAATTTTTCTAAAATATATGCCCACATTACTACGATTCTTCTTAAACGTCGGTATGCCAGTTCTGGAATATAATCTAAAATATCAAACAGAGGAAATCACCGGATTATTAAAACAAATGCAAGGTACAGCAAAAGATTATTTATAATGCTTATACATGTATAACGGTACTGTATAAAATAATATACTATAGAAAATTATGTATGAATAATTTGTTTCATATACATATATTAGGTGGTACGCGTTATTTACATACTATTTGCTGTGATAGTACAGAAAAGAAAGATACAATGTTAGCAAAATATGTGCCTATAGCCAAGTCTGCATTAGAAAGACTGCTTTACAGTGTGAAGGGAATGTTGGTTCTTAACAATAGTCCAGCTGCATTTTGGATGGGAAATCTTGTGAACAAGGACTTGGAAGGGCATGAAATATTATCGCAGGTATGTTCCTATATTAATTACCTATTTTACAATATAGGTTTATACACTGTATTTCAAATGATGCCCATTAAAATTTTGTGACTGATTTATATCATAATTTCCAGAAATCAACTTCAGAAGAAATTACCTTACCAGATATGGATAAGATGACTGACGATAACACCAATATATCGTCAGAAATATTAGACACAGATTCAGAAGAGTCTGATTCCGCCGAAAAATCTGATGATATGATATAATTTTGTATACATTTACTTTCTATAAATAATATTACAGTTCTATTTACATTGCGCAAAGAGAATAAATATATTTTTCATACATTCAGGTTAAATGTGATGTTACATTTATTATGTTGACTGGAATTATAATTGCATAGTTGATGAACTTACTTAATTTGTAAGTTGTATTATTGCAAGATGTTTGAATACAAAATTTTGTAAAAACAAATTGATGTTCTGTGTTTCTGATATTAACATTCTTTCTCTTGCACTAAATTAATATCGAACAATTGACGTTTCCACGTGAAATCGGGCTTGAGGGTTTCTTCCAGAAAAGTCGCTTTATTGTCACCATTAACCAATAATATAGAATGCGTTCTTGTACCATAGTCGGTGGCAGAAACAAAAATTGAGCTTAATTCGTTAAACATTGTTGGACACCTTCTTTCTAATTCAGGATCTGGTAAGTACCTATGAAAGTTTACATGTGAAGTAATCGATTGCTGGAATCTGCTAATAACTAATCCCCATTCACGATCATTCTTAAAAAATATTTATAGACAATACTGTAACATACCTTTCTTTTGATTTTAAAAATTTAAGAAGCTCCTCGATAAGATTGTCCTGTTCTGATACCTTTGCACCCTTTATAATATTATTAAACTTCTCCTTCCCTTTCTCCACCTTTCGATAAGGACATTCTGTCCCACTATTTCCAAAAGCTAATACATCATTTTCATATGTAAGAGGCCCCGTAGACTTTTCACAGCTACTTAAATAATGCACATTTGCATTGCTAAATTTTTAATCACAAACATGTTAGATACACATATCACATATACTTCAGGAATTATGATAAGTTCACGAATTTCTTAAGTTATTGTGTAATTTCATATTAATAATATATATAACTAATTTAAAAACTGATATATAAAAATAAGATTGTTAACAGTTATAAAGGACAATTATTGATTACACATAGGACAATGTTTAATATTGATCCATTTTCCACGATTTTCGTCAATTATTTACAACTTAAAGTATATATTGCGAATAAGGTTTACATACTGTAAATTGACTAGGACCAAATTATACGGATTATAAGGCTGACCATTTTGATTTTCTTCATGCAACTGATTTAAGTACACTTCTGCAGAGTCATCAGATGCTATATAATTTGTTATAAGAGAACCACGTCCCTTCTTTGGTGGAACAGGATTTCCTGATTTGTCAACTAAATTTAAAATAACACCTGCCTTTCCCTTTATTGACATAGCTAACCACGTTCCACCTTCTTTACCAGGTTCCATATCGGTGCCTGATAAGTTATAACATTATGTTATATTTCACAAAATATTCATACGTTGCAAAATTATACAAAATTGTATATGTAGAAAACAAAGAGGCCAAATGTATGTGATGCTTTTATAACGTAATAGAAGAAGACAACACGATTTAATAATAACCATTTTTCAGAAGAAACTTTATTTTCTAAATCCAAAATAACATTACTCTCTTTCTACAATGAGTTAAACCTTGAAATAAAGAACCAAGATACAGTCCATTCCCCGTAATAAGATCATCCATTATAAGTGGCAAGTTTTCCTCTGATACGACAAGCCATATATTATTATTAAATTTGTGCTAGACAACGACTTCTCCGGTGATCTTGTGCATACCTCCCAGACATCCTGAGTACTTTTCCCAAAAATGAGCTGCCAGTGCGGGCCGTCTCAAAATCTCGTCACGATTCGAAGCGAGAATTAATCGGTAGGAATTCGAATCGGCGCCAGGATCACGATGAATGAACAAAATACACATGACTGAGCAAACTGTCAACGCTCATTAGCGGAAATCTCACTGTGGGCTACCTTTTTATACTAACTGACACGTACAACAGGGACCCTGCTTTTTCTGGCATTCCCGATAAGGTATCACAATCACGTCATAAATTAAGATAACGCTGTACTACAATCACTTTCGCAAAAGTCATCAGGTTCACTCGCAGGAGAACATGACGTGACGAATGAACAACGGAAAATACCTGTAAATTCAAATCAAATGTATATCCGTAAAGAAGCGCTGGTGCCGGAGAGAGGGATGAGGTTAGATAAATAAATTAGAACGAGAATTGATACTCGCATTTGAACTGTATTTGAATAATCGCTACATCAGATGTGTAAATACCTTACAATAAATAAATTTATTACTGTATCTTAAATATAAATATTTTCGTAACGTTTTGGATAATCCGAAAGATGAAACAAAGCTGTCGAAAGAAATAGCGTATATTTTCAGAATTAAAAACGTGTTGTTTTTTTATACATAAAGATTTTCCATTTTCGGAAAACACCGAATTAATTTTTAAATCTGATAATAACGTTCGATATGTTAATTAGGATATTTAATGTATGGTACTACTCGAAGGATTCATTAAAATGATAGTTTGTGACTCATGATAATGAATTGTTTCGTCGAGAACACTTTTTTATAAAAACTGAATTCAAAAAATATATATCTTTCATTTTCAAAATAGTTACACTTTTATTTCGAATCCTCCAATGACCATTTTAATGCCGAATTAGCTTGTCTGGACAAACATTTTGAATGAACTCCTATAGCACCCGAAAATTAAAAACGCTTTGGAAAACCAGTTTTAAAGTCAATAACACACATTGACGTATATATTTTTGTATCTTGTATTATTTATCGAACTAATATACAGGATCGACGATTGTCCCCGCAAAAATGGACTTTGAGCATTATTTTCATAAAAGGAATGGAAAACTTCTTTTTTTACAATAATTTATTCATAAAATTGTAGTCTTGTCATTAAATAGACTGGTTATCGTTGAGACATTATGAAAGATTATAATTTTGCATTCTGACCAGTATAATACAGTAGTTAGTACCATGTACCGCAAGCTTGGAAGAATAGCTCGATGAGTACTCGATTTTTGGTATTAGCAATTATTTCTACCATGTAATCTAAGGACTATAATGTTAGATTCCCAGCATGATTAAATGAATTGACTCATAATTAATTGGCAATTAGTAAACATTATATTTAACCAAAGGTACGATTCACCGATAGATTAATTTTTGTGCATTACTTTCGGAAATTGACGCCGCGAATATCGCCGACAAAACATCAATTCATCTAGTCAATTTGACAGGTAATACAATGTTCTATATAAACAACTTTCACCGTCTATCATTTTTTTCGCCTTACATCGTATTAGAAAATACCTTACTATGATTCCGATGTATTTACAGATGTTTACACTATGGTAGAACATGTAATGATTCTGTACGTCTAAATACGTTAAACTACGGCCTTTGTAAAGGATGCCTGAAAAGATGTTGCTATGCCGAGGACGATTACGCGACTGAATGGTGGCGAACTTTTTAGGCATCAATTGTGCCCGTGCGTTTGGTTGTCTTCTTGTGTGTGTACTTGAATTGTGATGCACCGTATTTTTTCTTTCGAAAATATGAGCGACAAAAAGTCGGTTATATTCTGAATGATTCTTTTTAACACCTTTTTAACATTTATGTAAGTGCTTGCACATGATGTCTATCACTTTCTACACAGTGCGATCTCCAAATCATACATTTCACATTAATGACATGGCATATGGTAACGTGCAATCAGTATCTTATTATAAAAATTTACGATCGAGTTATAAGTCATCATGCGGAGAATTAACAGTTCTTGCTTCATATTAAGAAAAAAATCACGAGCGTTGTTGCCATACAGAAAAATAGATTTGTAAATTAGTTTTGTACAATAATATTCCCTATAAAAAAAACCTGCCTGATTTATACCAGTCTAAAAAACATAGATATTTTCTTTAACGTTAGAGTTAAATAAATATTTGAGCCATTGACAGCTACTATGTAAGGACATTACTAAGGAAAAACGCAGGTAATACTGGCCTCTAGACTAGAAAATATCACAACTACCAGATAGTGTTTTACAAATGTAATCATAATGATCTATGCATAACGTTTCTACCGCTAGGTATTTAAGCTCGTATTAAATATTGTAAAATCCCTCGGGAGAAAATTAGCATAATCGTGCCAATGAGTAAAAGAATAGCAAACAATTATTTTCTTCGCCATGCTTCATAAAAATTTTTTCAACAAAATTCAAACATATATTGGTTTCTTCCAAATAAAGCAATATATCATTACTTAATATATATGAGCTAGATTAGTTTGCCCGCAGGAGGTATTGTGTTGATAACAGATATTTTATATATGCAACTCTACGTTTCATCACATTCGTGTATTCGCTATAGCTATTCAAATATGGGGGCTTTGGTCAGAGTAATAATCAAAACTTACTTATATTTTTATATGCATATCCCTACAGATAACCATATTTATCACGTGAATTTAAGTATGTTATTTAATTATACCTTTTCTTTCGGTACTGTAGAATAATCTCAAGATGAAAAACTGTGCTAAACCCAAAGAAAACTGTGATGAGATTTTTAGTAATATCCCTCTGTGCAAAACTCATTGATCAAACAAAACACCTTTAAATATTACAAAAGTTTCCATTTCTCCTAAGATAGAAAATGCTATCTAAAAAGCGATATACTATGCTCTACTGGTTAGCAAATTTGTCATAGATCAAACATATTAATATAGTAAATTCTTCATAAGAATATCCTAGCTGCATAAAAGTAAATCTTAGTTGCCTGCAGTTAGTCATTGTAGCCTCTCTCTAAGTTTATGCCTTTGAAGTTCTATCTCAAGAATATATTAATTTATATGAGTCTTCAGTTGTTAATCTCTATATCTTATCACTCTCAAATGTGCTACTCATAATTTACATCAGTAAAATACCAAGGGATTTTTTAACACTCGATGTCTCTGGCAATGAAATTGCCCATTTTCTCAATCCTGCCAAAAGGACTGAGCTAGTTACTAATATCGCTCCTCCTACTGAGTACCTGTTTGGTATTTCGTTAAAAAATAACACTTGCCAGAAAAATGCAAAGACTATATCGGCTGATCTTGCTATTGCAACTGGACCAGCCTGTTCGATTTGAAGAGCCATCGTGAGTAAAATCTGGCCTCCAAAACTAAAGAGCGCAAGTGCGACGACCAATAATCTATCCGTACCACATCGTGGTAAACAGAGTGCACCTATGGCCCAGGATATAACTATAGTCTGGATTAAAGCAAAAGAACCAAAGTTTGTCATAATCACCGAGAAATGTAGACCCTTTAAAGCACGCAATAGGACATACGCATTTGCACCAAACAGAGTAGCGGAGAAAGCTGCCACCGCTCCCCACAGATCTGCATGTTCAGTTTTAACGTGTCCATCCGAGAGAGACTCAATCGTGTGCCCAAATATGAGCGGCGGTCGTGTTATAAGCACTACGCCGATTAGCGTTAGGCAGACGGTTATAACGTTGAACCAACCACATGGCTCCTTTAAAAATATCCTTGCAAATATGGCAACAAAAACAGGAACAGAAAACACCACAACGGACGCATCAGCCAGTGGCATATGCCTGAACGCGTAGAAGCTCAGCATGAGCCCTGTAGTCCCCACAAAGCTTCTTAATATCAACATTAGTCTACGGCCCTTTGGAAAAGGATGTTCACCCTTGTATATTACAATGGGTATTGCTGGTAACAGTACCCCCACAAACCTAAATGTTGCCAGTTCCATCGGATTTACCTCTACCAATCCCTTGACAATCACGCTACACAATGAGAAGAACAAGGACGATAATGTTGCCAGTACTAAACCAAGGTAAGGACAGGATTTGCATACTGAAACCGAAAACCTTTTCCGCCTCATGGTCATGTTACTTTCCACATCTCCGTCAACTAAATGTTGCAACTCCACGTGCTCCGACATATCTAAAATTAATACATATTACAGATATTTCAGTTCTGAGATGCCACGTATCACTATTTTCGATGTTCAAATAATTCTTGCTACAATAAAAAGTATTATTCAATGTATATAGAAGTTCATTGACAAGAGGTATGCAGGGCATAGCACGAACTGTATATTAATATATACTACATTTAACTAATAATATGCTAATGGTATAATACTTCATTTAACTAGCTACTTGCATTGTCACAAAGACATATTGCCCTTAAAATTACAAAGAGCACACCGCATTACGCACTTTCTATAATGACCTTTGACAAATTGCAACTTGTACTACGTGTTATCCGACCCAATACGATCATACTTACTTGCAATAATTGGAGTGTCAAGCAGAATCGCTGATAAGGTTCATTAAGTTAAGTAACTGTTATCAGGGCGAGCTGACAAACTATGCGGAAGACTTCATCGGTCAAATTTTCCGGCAGCTGTCTTTCATCCGGCGATTTTACTTGCTTTTTCTGCCTCATCTTATCAATTATCAAATTCCATATTCGAGGACCACGTTGCTAACCGTGTGAAGTCAGAAATCATGACCCTGCCAGGGGGTGGTTTTGCTACCAATATCGTGAAAATAGATCGCTGCATCTAGAAGCGCATAGCGACCGAATATGCTACTAGGGAAATTTTCTTTCTAACCTTCGGTATTTAATATGTGGATATTATTAGTATCATTGACATTTTCATTAGACTTTCATATACTCGATCATGCAGGGAACAGGGATGATCATCGTTGCATTCTATTCTTACAAATATATCGTTATACATGAAGCGCTCTGATGTTGTTGACTTCAAGATTGTCCATAGATAAGGGCCATTGTGTTCCATTTCAGTAATGTTAACTATATCGTTGACTTATGCGATTGAAATGAAGGAGAATGATTATACCGTATATTTTGCGACATACCTCGTGAGACATAGGATAACCCTTTTTCGTATAACCTTTTTTTATTAAAACATCATTGATATAACATAAGAATATATACCATATACTATATTACACTTAATGTACAATACAGAATGGTCAATTTGTATTCTTTCACAACATTACATATACTGTACCTGGTCGTCCTATTTTATAATCGTTAATAAACTTTTTCATCACTGAATAAGAAAGTCACAATTGTCCAAAGATATTTGACCCAAACAAGTACTGCGAATCTGATAATCATTAGTAATCACGTTCAGCTTATTTTAGTTTAATAAAGATTACAAAAATATCAAGAACAGTTCGATCAAATGTCTTGTTCCTATTCATATGTCATTGAGGCAGTTTAATAATCATATTAGTTGCAAACGCTTAATTCTTTGTTAGTATGATACGAAACACAAAAGAGATTTTGCATAAATAAAGCGATGATAATCATGATTACCAAGGTACGACTTCTAGTATCTGATTACGTTAATGTAATGCTTATAATCGAACATTAAAACAACTGACTGAAGATTGTGTAGCAAAGATATTTCATTAGTATCACATTCTGGCAAGTACTACATACTATAATGCAAAGGTTAAGCTGATCAAAAAATATATTATTCTAAAAAGATAAACTCAATATAGCAACAATATTTGTTTATTTACTGTTTACCTTCCCACAATCTTCGGATCTCTTTTACTTTCCAGTAGTATACTAAGAATTGCACTCGTTTCAATATCAATACTTAGGTTTGTTTGAGACATGTTGAGCTGAATAGTAACAAATATGTATAATTAAGCCTTGATATGTTACTTATGTACAAATATTTATACGCATATCCAATCATGTATATTATAAGATTTGGCAAGTATTCATTAACATAAATCATGTGTCATAATTTAATTACACAAACGTTGCACTTTTAATGATCGTAGAACTCAAATTATTCCATAGAAACATGTTTTGACATCTAACACTTGCTACTATACAGATAAAAATAATAAATTATTCTTCGCAGCCTGACATCATAAACCATGTATATTAACAACACAATTAAATTTATGATGAAGGCACTACTGATCTTTCTTTTACTTTTTACAATCTATGTTTACTATTACCTAAAGACGGTTAATCCTTTCCAATACAATTTTTTATCTTGTAATATTAGATTTCACAAAATATTCAAGATAATCACTGATAGACTTCATTAGAGAAGTACCAGAACTGGGTGTATAGGAAATTAAGTACAAGTAGAAAGCATTCTGGGCAGGTAAAAATATATAACATTCTCCAATGGTAAACCCAGAAAGTTCAAATACTTATTTACAACACGTAATGTAAAAAAAAATTAACTTGTCATGATGATCAAAGTTTTGCGACATTTTTAACAATTTCCAGATTGTCAAACATATAGGGTGAATGAGTTGGCACTTTATTTGTTTAATGACTACTCTGAATTATTCATTGAAACTTCTCCAAAATAAAACAATATTCATTATATGAAACAGGGGAATAATTACGTGCTTTATCACACGCTGTAATAAATTTTCAATGCTCCAGAAAGATGTAATATCCACAGGAAACTGATCTAAACGTTAATCACAATATCAATAACCAACTTATGTTTACAAATTATTGTTATGGAAGTATTTCTTAAAACATCTTATTGTACTGCTGCTTTTATTATGCCCACGCTTTGCAGAAACGCATAGAATTATTTATACTGCCACTCCCAAAATCAACAATAGTAATGAAAATATTTAAAGTCAAATTTCTGCAAAATGATTACAGAATTTTGCCACAAGATACAGTATTTACATTTTCAATATCAATAAGGGACACCATCCGGCGTATGAACCTGGATACCCAAAGTGGCTCTGGCAATACGTAATGCGTCATGTATGTTCTGTTTTTATAATGGGTCTAGGTAATTACAGCTATATTCTACTTTTAATTCTATATGTAAGTCTAAAAGTGTATCACATGTTAATATATTGTAACCCTGTCGTGAAGGGGGAAAGCATGGAACTAATGGAACTGATCTATCATCGATTAAGTTCTAAGCTTAAAACTTTAGTGGACTTTTATATTATACCTTATACTCCAAGCCGTTTGTAAGCGACATTATAGCATGTTCTTGAGTAATAGCCGCCAGTTCTTTGAGCCACTCGTCCAATATGACGGCGCATAAAACGACGTTTTGAACAGGGCTTACTTCGTTTGGCGATCCCCAGGAAGTTTTTGTATAATACCTAAGATACATCGACAAAACATAATGAAATGGAGAAATAATTACACACGTTACAAGACGCTAATTCGCGAAACGATGAACATCATATTTTTTAAATTAAATTTTCGGTATGAAAATCGATTACCTGTATCCAGAACAGTGACCGATAACTTCAAGTTGATTTTCTGATGTGCCGGACGGTTGATGAACAATGTTTGATAGACTGCTCGGACCGGAACTACTACTGGAGCGACGAAGCATCTGCGTAAAGGACGATGTCAAGCTCCACCTTTTAGCCTCGCCTATAATTATAATTGTACAATGATTGTCCCAACCCCGATGGAAAATTATAATTATATTTATTAGTGAAATAGTTGATATTAGTGGTCAAATGAACATACGTATACCTACATCGTCTGAACACTTCCAGAATGCATGTTATAGTTTAATATAAATATTGAATTAATCAGTATACACTAAAGATAATCTATAAAAGCCATCAATAAAATAACTGATACCTCTTGAAAAGGATTCTGTACTTAAAGAATGCCTCTTGTTAGGCATAGATTGTGCTGCAGCTTCTAATGCATTTTTCCTTGCGTTCACCAATTTATCTTCACGGCTAATGAGAAATAATCTTGCTTGCTCTACCAATAGATCCACATTATTGTATTTTGAGAGATACTGATCTATCTTATGCTTCAGGGAAGCAAGTACCTGGAAAGTCCTTTACTTGTATTACAATACTTTTTATATTTTCGTAATAATCTATAAACTATGCAAGCATAAAAACTGAACACAATAAATATTTAAGATTATTCTTATAAAGTCTTATTTTAAGTTACATCAAGCAAAACTCATTTATACAATCACAAACCTGGAAGAGAGATCTGATGCTGGGTTGAAATACAAGAGAATGATTTAGAAGAAACGATTGTAGCAAAGGTTGCGGGTATATTGCTAATCGGCTGATCAGACCAGTTAAGTGTAAATTGACATACAAATTATTGCTCGTCATGCATTCAAGCTTTCTTAGTACGACGTCCAGAAATATACCAACATTTGGCTGACCATTGAATACATCTTGCCTGTATAGGCTATCTTTACTTTGTTTGTTATTGGCATATTCCTCTGACATTAGTGGATTTAACTCGACGGCATTTCGTGTAAGTGTACTGGAATCTTGATTAGAGTTAGCCTCTCCTTCATTGTGTTCGCTTATTCGATCTTCGCTAGGTTCATTATCTGGTGTTGACTCTGAAGAACCTTTAAAAGCAAAGCTCTCATACCCACTGCTCTCCCCTAATGACAGAAGTGAATTCATGGCTGTATTTGAATCGTCTATGCCACTATCAAATTCCTTTTTATCCGGCAAGGTCTCCACCGTAGGTTCTGCACTTCCGACATCTTCATTCATCAAATCAGCGATATCAGCATCAAGCTTAGCTTGTTCCTCAACGGAAAGCACTCTTCTCGTAGCAGTAAGTAATTCCTTTGCCACATTCTTCACGCTTCTATCCAAATCTGTGTCTTCTATCAATGATTTAATGCTAATTAATACATTCTCTATCGATGTGTTTCCTTCAGTTTCGCTTATAAGTGTAGCATTTCTTAGAGTCTCTAGCGATGCTGTGTTATTCTCTATTTTCTTTTGAGACTGCTCCACCAATGCAGTTTCTTCGGTTAAAGTTGTGGCACTTCCTGTATTATTGTCTTTAGGTGGTGCCCCATCATATCGATACGACCAATTGGAACAAGCTACTCGGCACATTCTTATCTTCTGTCGTGCGTCGCACAGGTATGCATGATAATTACCATATAGACTATCGGACACTCTGCTGCCGTAATTTATAGATGTTGGTAATGATTTTAAGGAATCGGAAGCAGGGTAAGGCTGTTTATCATATGCAGAAGTTATACTGTTAGGCAAAGAGTTGTACTGAGATTGTATGGTAGTCAGTGGCAAACAGCAACTTGGTGTTAAAGAGAGAAACTTTTCAGCTGCACGCCCAAAGGGATCTATATCTCTCAGCCTTCTGCGCTGAGAGAGCATTACGTGTGAGCAAGGGCTTAATGCACCCAAACACAATTCCAACATAACATCTTCACAATTCAGATTGACCAGTGTTTCAAACAATCCCAATGTTACTATGCACAACTAGAAGAACAACACAATTAAAAACGGAAAAATGATGAATGTGACAGATCATATTATTATTACATAATAATATATGTTTCTCTATAATTGAAATAAGTATAAAATATCTACCCTTGATCTGGATGATATCCTCTGTATGAGACTGTCCAATATTCTGCACTCATCATAATTATCTTCAAGCAAGAATCTTACAAGCGACCTTAATAAGCCAGGCTCAGTCACCGATCGAAGAAACAAATCAAAATAAGCTGTTGCTGCAACTAGCTCATCCACAGTTGTCTGCAAAGTTTTGTAGGAATCAAATAGCAGAAATAAGAAGAAACACTGACACATGAATATGTATATTAAAAATAGAGCAGAGTACAGCTACAAATTTTAACATTCTCTCCTTTGCTTAAAAATACATTGCTTTAAAGTACATTTAAATCGAGTACCAAGCTGTGTTATTACGATAACTCGGTTAGGCAAATTCATTTTACGGTATAATGTTAGTATAATTATCTAAGTACAGTATTAGCATATTATTTTAGAACATTTTAGGGCATTTTTCTAAAGGAATAATTTATCATTATAGAGATATATAATGATATATAATGTAATAAAAATTCTCCTCAGACTTTAGTGAACATATAAACAAACGTATTTAAGCCATCGATTAGTATTTACAATATTAAATGAATGATTATAGCACAAGCTTGTTACTAAGGTGTTTGTTTTTTTTTACTAATTAGAAATAAATCTCCTACTGTGGTAAAAGAAGGATATTAATTTCCATATTTAATTATTAAATGAATGTAGGAAAACAAGCATATGGTATAAAATATATAAAATATTATGAAATGTTTAAATAACAATGATACTGCGACAAATTTTGTATGTTCAAGTTAAAAATTATCCTATACTTTTAAAGCAAATTTGGCAAGATGGCGGTTTTAAAGTATTGTAATAAATTGTGAAATTATTATAAAATGTAAAATTCTACAATATAGAATCATTCACAAAAACTGTAGGATATCTAATCCTAATATTTGCTCATATTAATAACAATAAAGAATTTTTTGCATAAATTGTAATAAAAATTGTAATGCACTTTTTAATGAAATGATAATAGTAAATAATGATCAAGCTTAAACATCATGATGTCATGAATGAAATAAATTTTCTATTTTATATTGCAAAGCATTAAGAGCGTAGAAAATAATAAACGATACAAAAACAGCAGAGAAATAAATATGTAACGTGCAAACTGAAAGTCATACTTTCATTAATAAATGCCAAACTTTCTTAAAAATTACTGTAGTAATTTCTGCTTTCTTATTTGCGAATATTATAAGTAGTGCATGATCGATGAAACCAAAATAAAAAATGTGTCGTATTTTTTATTTTGCCCAATATTAAAACAATATATTTTTTTTCTATGAAAGTAATATACATGATTTCATAAATGATAATTTTATTGTTACGGTTAATCCAAATCAAACAAATTTCTTATCTATATTGAAGAATTTGAAATGAGTGTCTGACACAGAAAGCACATCGTATTTCAGCTAAAGCATAAATCTGTGTTTTGGAAATAATGGAGTAAAAAAAAAAGCACAAAGGTTATATGTCAGTTATTTACTATTAAAAGTAATGCATTAAAGTATTCATTAAAAGCTGATGTCTAATAATTTTATAAGCAAATATGACGTTCATGTTACAAGAGTCCATAAGATTCTATAACATAGAAGTTGAAAATAATCAGCATTAAGCAAGCACATAAATTGCAAATTTAAGCTTCAGTGAAATTCCAGAATGTTGGATGTGATAACCAAAAAGTGGGATCACTAATTAAAGTGACTGTATTGTACTAACCCGCTGTTCTTGTGCGTCTAGCTGTTCTATGGTCAAGCCAAGAGAATCCTGAGCATCACGAAAATGTCATCGGATAGCCACCAACAACCATAAGTCACAACATAAATGATTTGAATCTCATTAGCATGAATTAGATATAGATTTACCATCACCATATTGATGAACATATACGCATTCTGTGATATGCATGTCAACTAGACATGGGTCATGTGCCTATAAACGTCTACTAAGCATACATTATTCGATGTTTGTACTGCTCAATATGTAAGTTATGGTCACTTACAAACGATTTTACCATGTTACTACAAAAAATACATGAATGTTGTTTAAAATGGAACATGACAATAGTTTTCACTACATTTATTACATACACATACGCAACGATATACATAATAACTCTTTCCATAACAGAAACTACAGAAAAAAATTGAAAAATTTAAGAAAGTTCATAGTAGGATTGTTTCCTAATAGCATTAATTATTATTCCAATTTCAATATTAAGTTACGTTGTGAAACATTTGCCTATAGTTTTTGAAATATTCCATTATATTCTATATAGAGCACAATGTGAATACCTCCTTTTACCACATGCAGATAACAGAAATGTCAGAGACGTAAAAAAGAGTGAGCTATGTCTACATGTGACATGTATGCATCAATAGTTATGTTGAAAAGTTTTACCTACTTTATGGAATATAGTTTATAGGGAGGATATACAAATCTATGGAGTGAGACACAATTAAACCTCAGAGTTTTACAGAAGTCCACAGGTATGTAAATAGAAACAAAGAATTTACACTCACCTGTAATAGTGCAGGACCCATTACAGGTATCAAGAAACCTTGGTATAAAAATTCGAGCAGCTGTTTTTGTACCAAGGGATGTGCAACCTGTGCCACAGCATTGCAGAATTCCAAAGAATTCATGAGATGTGTGAGAGGTGGCAAATCGTTAACATCATCTGGTGTCAAACGATGCCAATCATCTGTTTCAATCTCTAGCTTTCGAGGCAGCAACGAATAGAGTGCACCCAAACCTGTAGCTAGCACCTAATATAATAAAATATGTTGTGACAAGAGTTTCTCTGGTAATCAATTAAAAGTGTATTACAAGTACTAAACGAATAAATATGATGCATATTTTGGCAATATATATCTACCACTAATTTACACGAATCACAGTACTGTTTCTTTATGTGAATGTCATTGTGGAATGTTTATAACTACATTGATTCTAACACGCAACTATAGTCTCTATGCAATTTATAGGAGTAATCCTACAATATGTATTGTGAATGTATCATAAATAAGCATTGTTTTTTCTAGGCAAGCATCAATTTTTATTACAGTACAATGATATGAATAAAAGCCAGTGTTATCTAAAAACACCATTTTACTGTACTATTTATATTATAATGCATCCTATGCGTATAAGTTATATAAATATATACATATGTATGGTAAATATGTATGTTAACATAACTAAATAACTCAATTTTACTTCCAAATATGAAATAAAGTTGCTTCATATTAAGGTAATCGTAGTAAATACTGTACAATAAAGTTTATGTAAAATTTTATTCATATTAGTGTAGTCATAACTCACTTCATATCTATCCATATGTCCCCAAATCCTGACACTGGTATTTAAAAAAAATTATATTCTCCGCCTTTGATTTTTAATAAAATTAATGTCACTATTAGTGAACATGGATATACATAACAGTTTTACTCTGCCCTACTATACGCTAAATAAAATAAGCTATATTCATATCAATATTCAAAATATAAATCTTCTTAATGATTTGATTCTCTATTTGTCAATGACAGATCGATCTATCTTATGAATAAAATATATTGATATTACTTACAGGACAAATGTTGGAGTGATCTGCAATGTACATCCCAACTTCGTCATTTTTCTTGGACAGTGACATGCACAATAACATAGCATCTCTCGCCTGCTGACCAATACTGCCTTCCCGATGAGCATGCTTTATCAGCAATGTAAAGATAATAAATCTAAGAATACAAAATGAAAAAATTAGTTACAACACTTATCATTATAATTTTAAGGAAATAGGAGATACACACTTGTTTTTCTCTGTCGCTGTTGGATGAAAAAACAAGTCTAACAGTGCCATGTTTTGCATCAAAGCTACACATAATTGATTTAGCAAAACCACCAGTTTTTTTTCCACATCTGTAGGCATAATGTCATTCGCACATTCTTCAAGTAATCGCAATAATGGCCTAGTTACAGGCTCATGTGCAAGAAGAGCACCGCTATGCGAAATTAGAAGTTCGTAGAGCTTTAGCTGTTCCCGGCGTACTGTATTATTATATCTAAAAAAACAATTTGTATATTCAAATTGAAATATGTTCAATAAAAAAATTGGTAAAGGAGAAATCAGCAAGACGTCACACGCACCTGCCTAAGTGTATACTCCAATGGTACAGCTTTACAAGCAAATTTTCGCTTAATAAATATTCCAGGCATGGTGAGTGCGTTGCCGTATTAGATTGACGGTAATGATTGTAAGATGTAGAGTCCCTTAATTCAAGTACCAAGAGCGTTTCCATTTGAACTATGTGATTAACAACCCCACGAACGTCATCTTCATTGGGTATTCCTTTAGGTGGCTGTAAAGTTAAAAATATCGTATAAAGTATAAGCAAAACGTAGTATATAAATTTTACACTAATGCAACAAATGTTTAATAGCTCTGTATAATTATAAATCACATTTGCCCATATAATAAAAACCTAATATTCATATAAGAATACTTCGCTGTAAAGTTTCTATTTCCGTACTTGAAAGTATCAAATATACGCTAATGTTATCGTACATGGGATTAAAAAAACTGGATTGGCAACATCCCGATAAGAATACTACAGCGGCTGCACTTCGTTTAGCGAATCAAAACTCCACGCGTAAACAAATGCACGTGGCAGTATTTATACAAGCCCGGAGCTTAGTCCTAGTTTTCAGACACATTACTAGCATAAAGAGTTGATACTTTTTGTACACTGCATTTCAAATGTGTTCATAATATTAAGAAGTGACTAAAATTCAACGATTGGCATCATATGACATATAGACAACTCACTAGCGTATGCAGGATGATCTCGTAAGTCTGCTGCCAGTGCTTGCAGAAGCTGTCATAGCAGGCAGACGGATCGGCATCCTTAGGAGGCGAATCCCTGGAGCGTTGCTTGCTGAAACTACCACCCAGCGGGCTACTTCGCAGCCAACTCATTTTTCACTGACTCAAGGGGCCTTCGTTTTTACTCTGGCGATGAGATCCTGTCAACGGTACCACCGTGTACATTTTATCGGCGTCACTGTAATCCACGGTGCACAATCCTTCACTCCCTGTTCTATCTCAACGTCCTAAACCGTTCCTATTTACAAGGCTAATCGGCCACCTACGCAGCAGGAGAACCGTGATAATGTAAATCGCATATTCCCCGCGGCGACTCACTGGATTACGAACCGTGCGATAAAGGCGTACGACTCCGTGCAATCGTATCCACGTTCCGTAACATATTTAGCGAACGCGGGACCATAACGCTCCTACGCGATGTCAACCTATTTTTGCAAATTCGCCATGCCTGTCGGTCACGGGTCCATGGATTAATCCCGACTCCCTTATTCACCACCTCCTTTTTTCTCCTCCAGCTTCCACCGCGGTACGCCAGGCTCTGCAGTTGGCGCCGCGATGCATATGCGATTTTTCTCCAGCTGTCCACTGCTCGTCTGTGCCATCAGATGTCGCTGGTCGATCTTTTCGATGCAGCAGAATTAACAGCTCGTGGAAGGCTTGCATCGTTGCTGGGACTGTTTTTTAGGCATAAAAAAAGAGGAATTCGTCAAAAGGGAATCGATAGATCTGGGCATATATTGTTGTATTATACTCAATCAGAATTTCAAATTAATGTTGAGATGCAGTGGACTTCGTTTTGAACGAAAGGGTTAAGAAAAGCTTCAAGAAATACTTGTAATAAAAAAAATGGACAGACTACAAAAAAAAAAAAAGAAAAAAAAACATTGTCATGACCGAAGATACTCTTTCAGAAATATTTCAGACATCACTTGAAAATTACCGACCGTTTTCTGTTCGTGGTCTAACTAGGGTTTTAGAGGATTTTTGGACGATATGTTGTCAGCGCTATATATGACACTAAAATGGCGACGCGCCAGTTGTTATGGAGTATCAAAGGAGTGAGGTTAACTCTCAGCAATGTCTTTCCTACGACATTCATCGCTGGTATCGGAGGTAATCCGAATTTCTTGTACGACCGGCCACAATGTAGCCGTTTCCTTTCCACAACCGAAGAAGACTGGCTACAGGAGCCGGCTAAACCTAAGAAGAAGAAAACAGTACCGATTCCCAAGATAACGCTTGTAATGCCCGACCAGTCGATCATGGTAACGGATCAGGAGAGCGCATCAAGAATCTCGAAGCGGAGACAATTACAGCTGGTGTCGAGCGGTTTCGATAAGAAGTCCGAAAGGCCTATTTACAAGCTGATTGACAATAGCGTATACTTGAAAAATGAAACTAAGTATGATTCAATGGAGGACAAATCTGTTAGCAGTGTTTCGAACAAGCAGAAGAGCGAAAAAATTATACAGATTAATCCAACGATCACCGAGGGCCACTTGCTAATGAAGCTTAAACATGCCAACAAGCTCCTTGCTAAGGGGCATAGTATCAAGTTTCTACTTTTGCACAAAGGCAAAAAAGTGGTAAGGATGATTACCGTTGATCATGGTTGATCTATTTTGGGAGACAATCGTTTTGATTTTGTTAACATTGATGCGGAATATTGATATAATGGCATGGAGTAGTATCGTACATTACTGTATAAATATGAACCGGATAGTTAGGAAGGATTGTCAGATTTCCAAATTGGTATGTATATGTACAAATAATTTGATTAGATCTTGTTATATTTGTAGGTCCATATACATGAGAGCATAAAAAAAGAAATTGAAGGTTATGGAACCATTAGCAAAATTATTGAAAAAGAAAGACAATCTTCAGTTATAGTATTTCCTATAAGGGAAAATAAGAACATAAATGAGGATTACGCAGATAAATCAAGAACTAATGAAACAAACAAAGCTTGAAGATATATACATATTGTTAGGAATTACAGCAGTGTACTCAGTAATTTAAGAATATGTAAATATATGAAACATACGTGAAAGAAATATGATAAAAAGGAGTATGAAAATGTTTCTGTGCACCTACCTCAGATATTTATAAAAAGTATCGAATAAAAAAACTCATACAGTTAAATATTATTTTTGTCAATTTTTATTCTGTATCTCATTAATTACTTATAAAGTGTTAATAATTGAGCTGTCGAAAAACAAAATTTCGTTTATTGTCATATATTAGGTAGTAAAAAAAATGGTTTGTTCATCAACATTCTAATAATATTTATCACGTCATACTATTGTCCTCTTTTTGTGTAAAACCCATAAAAATTTTCAATTTGTATTATTGAAATTTTCAAGATTTATAACAAATTTATGACACTTGTAAAACACTTTATAAAATTATATGTCTGATATTTATATAAATAAAAAACATTTTCTGTATCTGATAATATTTATGAGTATATACAACAAGATAAAATCTTATTACATCGATTATTAGCGGCGCGAAAATAGTAAAAAAAGAACACACCTACAAACTTTATTTTATACCATGCTACATATGATTCGCTTATTGTCGATCAATCATGATTAAAATACTTATGCACTACACATTCTTAATTACGTTAAGTAGACACCTTATCATACAACGATATGTCATGCACATATGGTTTTAATAAGCGATGATTATTCATGCACTCATCCTCTAAAAAAATTACAAACTTTACCAGACATTTATTTTATTACGACCTTACAAAGACATTCGACCCTTTATTGACTTTGAAAAAGAGCTTTGGCCTTAAACTGAGATCTATTATGCTTAAATGATACAAATATATTATAAATGCCACAAAGTTACATTACCGTAATGCATCTATGCATAAATATTCGATACTATTTTCAGTTGGGTCACTTTCTTTGATAAATAACATAATTAACGTCCTCCGCCAATGGAAGTGATGATATAAGCTTTGTCTCCCCTCTCACGCAGCAAAATAGTCATTTCCTTTTTCTAAGATAGGGTGTAAAATGTAATGAAGAATTCGGTCAAATACTACATGCTCTAAGATTATGCATTATCCCTTCCTTTTTTCGTTTCTCTTACAATTTTGAAACCAAAATGAACGTTGGAATGCACTTCTCTGTACAAGTTACGCTATAACATAAGAACCATTCTTTGCTACAATATCACCGTATAAAGGAAACGTGTATGTTGCCGCAGATAATGATCAAGACTCTAACAATACGTTTTTATTACCATTAGACGATCAGGGAACAATGGGTTGTGGACGAAACGATTATATGAAGCACGGCACTGTTTCGTCTGTGCGTTGTAAATTACACTGACATTGCGACAATCTCCTGAGAATTTATCGAGATTTTTATTTAACACTAGAATAGATAAATTAAATGTACGAGTTAAGTATATTATTCTCGATTTGCCCTAACGTTTGATTTATTCTCTTCGCATTCTTCAACTGCGTCTGGCGAACACCGAGGCTTAACAATCACTGGTCTGCAAATAATTTAGTAACTAAAATTTCAATTTTTATGTAATCTTATTGTAAAAAAAATATGATAAAAGTACCTAGTTTTTCCAAAGTTCATAAACTATACTTGCGAATATAATAATTTTGATCGTGATAGTAGCTTATATACGTGAAAATATCTTCACACCTTGTGATAAGCAAAACTATAATTTAATGCTTAAGGAACTCTCGAACAAATTGAGTTCAAAAATCGCCGGACCACATCGACGAAGATTATCGAGTGCAAAGCGCATCGCAAGCCTGACGCGAAAGAATCTTCCGCAGCGCCGTTTCTTCCGTAGGCAAAAAAAAAACAAATGCAAATATGACGATAAATGATCGTTTAGAAAAATGTCCCTGTTGCCATTACGGACAGTCCACCGCGAGACATTTTCTAAACTCCACCAAGGCAGAACAGAGTTTTCCATTTGGTCCACGCGGTTGAACCTTCACTGTCCTTGTTCTGTGCTGCAACGAATCGCCACAGGTCGCCGTACAGCGAGACCAGGAAGACCATTGTGTCATCTTACAGTCCACTGAAACTGATCAGACAGAACATTCAATTTGTGTCTTTACTTCTTTTCAACGATGGGTCTTGCCCACCAACCAAATTTTTTCGTGAACTTCAACGTTGCCTGAGCGGCACACAAAAAGTTTTGGATACACAAATAATTTTTTATTATTTTTTCCTTGAAAATATGCTCACTGGTTGTCTATAAGACAAGAAAACTTGGAGTACAGGTTAGACATACTGTTTTTTTTAGTGCAAAGTCCTCGTAGTAGTGCATACGTGTAATATTTATGAGGTACCTTACACTAAGGTAGCAATATTACAGTGTTGTTGTACTATATAGAATATTTAGACTACTTTAATGCTATTGTTATAATCTATAGATATATATAAAAAAAAAATACATATTTGTCTATATACAGTTTTTTTTACTTACTGTCATTTTGCGCGCCCGATGAATCTCGATCACGGTATGAGCGTCGACCTGGCCCGTCGCCTTGTAAAGCTGTGAATTACATTTTGCAATAATTATTGATGACTTGTTATATACGAATATTTTTTCATGGACAGATTTTGTTTTTTAGAAAAGTGATATCGTAAAAAAATTATTCCGCTCCTTAAGATTAAATTTAAATAATAATAGACAAAAAAATAATAGAAAACTAAAAACCAAGAAAAAAACTAAAACTAAAACAAGAATTTCATTTCGATAATATTAACTTGAATTTAATTATAGATTTTTGTATTCTGAAGCAGCAAATTATTAAAAGATTAAGAATTATCAAATCAAATTTGTGAAACTTCAAGATGAATAACTTCATGAACGTCATTTTACAAGAATATTTTCAATAATAACCATAATTTAATATATGAATTTAAATAATAAGAAGCTTACAACACGGAGGTACTTTGTGACATTTTCTTTTCCGCTCGAGTTTTCTCGGACAACTTCTGCCATTGCCTCTGGCGGGAACCTGCGTAAAACACGGAGAATTATCAAACTTTCAAAAAAGTTTATGCTCTAGTAAGTTTCATTCAAACTGACTCACTTTCATAAAGGAACAAAATAAATTTCTACAATGCATAGAAAAATATTTTAGAGATATATTTTATATCTTGGTTTAGACAATAGATAGCATCGTATCGCAGATTTTGTAGATAGTCTGTGGGTCCTCATTTAAAGATATTTTGATAGAGATATAGGAAGACGTGGTACAAGTGTCGCAACCGTCTAAGTAGTGTGTGTCGAAATATGTCGGACAGTTGCCTGGGTAGTTACCAAATTCGATTCGGTTCTTGGCATCACCTTGTGTTCTGTGCAAATTCGAATGGTGACTATTCTCAGTTGAAAAATCTTTACTTTAGATACACTTGAATTATTTATGTATTTATATCATATAATTTCTGTTGTTTTTACTAACGATTTCTACATCTTTGTTTGTATAAGAACCAGAATACGATTATTTCTACAATTCTAATATTGCGTTCGAAATAGAATGTTTTATTGAAACAAAACGTGCACTCTTATTTAATAAATATTCCATTCATTTCACACTGTTTTTAAGTAAAAGTTGATCGATAATTGCCATTTCAAGCTCTGACTGTTTGATTATTGTGTTTAATTAAACTTTATCGATTTTAACGAATTTCACAGACAGGTCAAAGTATTGTAGAGATATTAAATGTATCAAACCTTTTTAAAATTATTTTTATCATTTATTTTAATTCTCGTGGTTAAAAAATATCAGTTACTTATATATATTAAAAAACTTGTAAAAATATATTTATAAATAACTGCTTTACAGTTATATTCAAAATTGTACCGCCTTCGGTAAAGAAATTTTATACATATTTCATTTTTTCCAATCAGTTAATCAAACGACCCCTAAATTAGTTTTCTGGGTGAGTTTTACGTATCATCGAATGTAATGAAAAAGATGGAAGAAACCAATACCAAAATTTCTCTCCTGCTCATGGTGTACCCGCGACATCCCTCACACTGTGACCATTTACTCCATTTGGACACTTGACAGTCCACCCGCTCTTCATTTTGTTCGTTCGACTCTACAACTTGACTTCCGGATGGTATACCCTTGAATTGCAAACTTTCTGTAAAGAAAAATACTCTAGTTATTTCTAGTTATTGAATAAAAAGAATAAGATTAGTCACAATAAAAACAGAAATAAACGTAGATCAAGCCTCGGTCCGTAGACGTGAAAACATTTTGTTTCTCAATATTCCATCAATCTCCAACAGAGTTATTATATCATTTCGCACTATACGAACTTTAATACCGATTAATAAACAACGATAAGGAGATTATTGAACTCAAAAGTAACTTCGTTTGAAAAGAAAAGCGTAACCAAAGCAAACTACCCTTTATTAAGTTCAATTCAGAATTATAAGTAATTCGTACTTTTATCGCATCTTATCATCATTTCCCTTCGAACAAAGCTTTTCAATGCTCAACATTATTTTTTGACATACAGAGTAAGGGCGAAAGGCATTTAAATCAGGGCTTAATCAAAAGGTAAGAAGTGTAGAATAGAAAATTATATCTAGCACATCGGTAAGAAGCTGTATCTGGACGATCGCAATAAATATAACTTTCGTAGAAATAGACGTATCACCGTATTGCGCTCGTTTCGTCTTCGTGCTGCGTTGCTCCTGCACTGGTATATGATAACTGAGAACGCTGCTCAGAGAGACCTTAAAATTCTTCATGATGGCAGACAAGTTCGCTCTCAGTTCTCCTGCGTTAGTTTTCATGGGCAAGCGTGCGTAAAGTGATATGAAAGTTGTTAGTAAAAGCCTGCGTTGACAGTGCTTGCATTAGTATTCAAAAACCGAAAAAAATCCGCGTGGCATTGCGTTATATAAATTTCCATTTGAAACGAAATCGTCTTACAACAAATATTACTGGAACAATGTTCACGTTATAGAGTTGTGTATAAAACAGTGTCGATTGAACACAATGGACATTGTTTTATTGAAGAAAAAAAAAGACACGTACAGAGATCGAGGGATATAACGTTTATTTCTATAGCCGCACAGACCTTTTCGATCGTTCGATAAACAGCTGGCTTAATCGCGTGAAAATACGTAACACATTGAAGTACGACATTAACGAATCGTGACAGAAATCTCGTAAGGAAGCTGCTCCGAGCCGATAATTCGTTAAATGCCTTTCATTAAATTTGCAGAAGCGCGGACACAGAGGGAAGCGTAGAATTGACATTGTGAAAAATTGGAAGGAAATTACGAGCTGCTGGTCGGGTAGTGGAGAGTTCAAGCCATCGCAGATCACCGATTAGTTACGTAAACTCACTCTGGAAGTTGCCGCAGACGTTATCGCAATCCTGCCCGGTCTGGAAATTATTTCGATTTCCGTTACATCCGGAGTAACTGAACAAACGGCAGCGGCCTGTATGTTTGTCGAAGTAAGCACGCAATATGTTGCCTTCGCAGTCTCCTTTCATCATCGGCTCACTGCAAATTTCTAGTATCCAACAGAGTTGCCGTTAATTATTTTCCGTCCGATCGAAATAGCTAGAATTTCACATAACGGCACCGCGAGTATTGTCACGGCTATTTCATTGTGTACATTTGTTTAATAGTATTATTATTTTACACATTATTATTTTGTATTATTTAATTATCATGTGTGTATATATATATATATATATATTTTTTTTTTTCTTTTTTTTTGCGTCTTCGTTGTAATATGCAGGTGATCGAACGGAGCGTTTCACATTTCCTCTTTGTACCTTTTTCAGAATACCTAAATATGTTCAGACGCGTGACCAGTAGTTTTAATTTTAAAGTGTTAAGCGGGCTTTTGTCGCGGAAAAATCGCATTCCTATTGGCATCTACGTGCATTTACCTTCCGCGGCTTCGCAATTCCGCAATATGAGTTTATCCAAAGTACGCTAGCCCGCTTAATTGCGGTAGCTATGCGCGCACCACTTCAAGAGCACATCGCGCAGTTATAACTCGCAGTGGTTCTACATACAAAGCAACGAGAGTGTTGCAATTTTAAGCAGCCCATCAAAGGCACAGCGCACTGGCTAGAGCCGTATAAGTACCTACAGCGGCGTATTGTCACATGTTACACGTACTTCAAATAAAAACTCACCCCTAAAAAGTAACTGCCACTTTATGATTCACTTCCGGTTACGAGGACCCTCGACTCGTTATAACCAATATTTCCATTTTATACTGAAACCTTATCGATCGTAAAGCGGATAGTAACCACCCGTTCTTATATATCACCGCTTACTTCTTAACGATGTCACGTCATTATATTTTTATACATTGATTTTATACCCCGGCATGCTTCACTGTTATCGTATATTCATTGTATTTAATCGTAACTGGCTATCGAAGCTGGTCAATTTTTATGTTCAACCACTTTGCGACAAGTCGATCGAATATTGTATCTCTCAACTAGAATATCTTGATCCAAAAGTTCACGCCAAATACAATTTGTTAGTAAAGAAGTATCGTTAAGTGCTCGGCCATTAATAACTGTTCCGTGCAGCTTGAAAGAAAAATTTGTCGCGCGTTTTAAATTTTGCCAAACCGTGATAATGCACATCCAATCAAGCGGGAACGTTGAAAATTTCGGTACAATAGCCAGCAGCAAAACCACCGTCAGACTTTGATCTCGTAAACGATCATTGGATTACAGGGATATTGTTTGCAATGAAACCACGATACAATATCGATCCGATAAACAACGATCGATCTTAAACACATAACCCAACCCCCGGTTAACAGTGTAATTTCTGTGGCGCCGGAAAGCAGGCGCAGCGAGTCGATTAAACCGCGTCCGTGTAATTTCACAGTGTGTAAGTTTGCTCGAAGTACTTTTACGAGTAGAGTGCACCCGCCGAACGGGATTTTAGAAGTTTAATATGCAGCCTTCAAAGGCACTTCTGTTTAACGTACACTAGACGTGCCACGTCGAGCATAATCAAATGTGATCCTCAAATGTGTGTATATCGTTTTAATCCGTTTCGAAAAGTACGGAATATTCCTTTATATTGACCATCTTAATGAGCCAGAGGTATTGGTGAGGTTTAAATTCAATTTTAAAGAGCGAGAATTAATATGCACCATTGGCCAACGTGGGTGCACGATGAATTAACAAAATTCTTCTTTAATGTATGGATTTAATATTGTTTACGTGAATATCACTTTCATGTTATTAATGGCTTATGAATATCCTTTGCCAGAACAATATTTTGCATATTCACTTTTGACTGTACGCATGTGTATGAAACATCCATAGCGTGAAAGCATTGATGAATTATTAGAAAATTGGCCAACCGATAATAATGTACGGTCTCATGCAGGAAACATTGGATTATGACTGGATATTACTTTGTCAAATGAATGGTAACGCGATATTGTACGATTGCGATTTTCACGCTTGACCGCGAGTCTTCCTATGACAAAAAAAAAAAAAATAAAATCTCGAAAGCAAAGGACGATGTAAAATTTGAAACGTGCTGCTCAATATTCGGCAGAGTATGCAAAATAGACATATGGAATAACGATGGTACGCATTTGCGGCTTTGCATTCAGAGTCGTCGGGCGAGTTTGCGGATCCTTTTGACCATGGTACGTTTCCCCTATTTATGCTTAAAGCGTTCACATCAATTTTCGCGATCAACGTTGTTCATTAAAAATAAAACGCCAAGTTACGAGTCAATCTAGGGAAGCTACGAAATAAAGAATACACAAGAAGAATCACAACTGCATTATAAAGATGACGAATGTCGATTGAATAATATTTTTTAAATACGTATTCGTGATTTATCGAAAACCTGAAATATGGGCTACGCGGTCGTAGCATGTCCACAAAAAAAAAAAAAAAAAACATATCGATCACTATGTACTAAAAAGTTTGTAGATGTCAAATATTGAACAAAAATAGGACAGAAAACTCTTGTACAAAATACATCATTGATTGCGTGTGTATTTAAAAGATTGTGGAACGAGTTCTCGTACGTGACTTAAAAATATCTCCAGCTTACAGCTTTGACTTTAAAAAGCACGTTGATAAGGTATCCAATAAACCGCAAAAATATTTCAGTCGAGACTAACGAGACTTCCGTGTATGGAAATACATTCTTTGACCATTTGCAACGTACCACGGTCATTTCGAGTTATGTACTTGCGTGCTTTACATTAGCCAGGCGATAAAACAGTACCTAACTCCGACAGTACTGTGGGAATTAAACATTCAACTTACTCTCGGCCTCCTCCTTGGAAAAGTCGCAAGTACGAATATTAGCTGTGCACGCAGCTTGCTGCTGCTTGCACTCCTCGAGGCTGTCGTCTTCCTCTTCGTTCCCCAAGCTGTTCCAGTTTTTGTTAACGAGCCGCGATCTCAGATGGACACCCGGTCCGCAGCTCGAGCTGCAGGGCGACCACATGGACCACTGCGTGTAACGCTCCTTCGGACATTTCTGAGAGAAAGTGACAAAGAACGATTGGTATTCATCCTGACGCTTAATCTGGAATACTCAAATACATTGGCAAGGGAAGTTTGGATATTTGGTCTCATCGAGTGCTATGAAAGCTGCTAAGACTATAAGTCGATACCTCATGAGTATAAAAGATCAAAGTACGCGTGTATGTTAGGTAAAAGCTTTTATACCGCTCAGCGTGCGCGCATTAAATTTCGCATGAATGTTCTTTGAGTTCTTAGCAAAAGTATTCTAGGTCTCCTCAGGAAATTACCCTTAAAGCATAAATCTTCTTAAACTGCAGCTTTAGAATAAGATTTTGGATGGTTTCTAGCGGACATCATACGCGGCTTGTACGTTTTTGTACAAAATATCGATTGTATTTAATTCGATTATGATGGATAATCCGTAAAATCTGTGCAAACTCTATTCGAAACCTTGTGTCTTATTCGTATAGATAATTAAGTTCTTGCTGTATTAGGTTCTGAATATGAAAACTGGATATAATTGTTAATATGGCGACCGGTTATTGCGAAGTGACGATTTGTTACTGAAAATGAACGCATTATGGGCAAATAAATCGGAAATTCTGTCGGAACAATATTATAAAAAAAAAGATATTTCATAAATAACTTAGGTCAATCGTTTTTATAGACTTTAAGTAATTTAGTGCATTATTGGTTCTATCATAAATCACAATAGAATCTACAGAATTCAGATTTACTCGCACATATGAAACACATTGGACATGCTTCCTCCTCCATCAATTCAATTTATCGATTTAACGTGATGTCAAATACAAAGCATTTGTGAACAAAGATAGACAATTTTACGCGATCTTTTCTGACGTGAAATCAACAAAAGCATTTGTGTTACAATGTTGAACGGAGCTTCGTGTATCGCACGAGTTTACGATGATAAGAATTACGTGACTTACGTGAGGATGCCTGTGCCGTGGATGGATCTACGAGAAATGGTGCAGGTATGGTTTCGATTAATTATTCGAGCACAATTATACCACTTTTGCTGGCTTGAAATTAGTGATGAATATAGCATTATAAATGTAGAGTGATTAAATACGCAATGATGTACATATACATACATAATGAATGTTAAAATGAAATTGAACAATGCACCAGTTTGAATAATTCTCTTAACGCGATTTGTTTGTCGGTAGGGCGACGATATTATATACGGGCAAAGTGTTCAGCAATAGGTCGAAATCTACGAATAGCGTATATTACAATATGCGTAAATTATGTAAGCACATAATAACACAATGTAAAATAACATAAATGTAAGAAAAATCATGTATATAATATTTCATATACATATTAAAATGCTAAACATTATGGTTTTTCATTAGGACATTGTAATCTAAATTAAAATCTTTTTTCTTCTATAGCAACCCTTTCTCAAAAAAAATATCAATTTATAATTATCATTGATTAGATCATCCATAGTAAAATTCCTCAGCGCAGACTTTAGCTCTTCTCGCATATCAAGTCGTACAGAATTTTACGATTTTCCAAGTATTTCTGTCGATACACGCGATAATCTCCAAAAAACAATCACTCTCGTCCCAAAAATTCATCGTTAATTAAGCACGGACAGTACCATCATCCGCTAAAAATTCAAGATACCCTCCTGTGCTGGTCAAACAATTACATCGATCGCATCGCCATTAAATCATTCGCTGTATCAGTACTATTGAGAAATCTCAGAAGTTCCGTACCTGCAACCATTCCTCGGTTACCTCCATCTCCGCCTCCTCCGCCACGTAATCCTCTCCACCAACGACATCGTCCTCGTCCTCGTCCTCGTTGTGCCCCTCGTGACTTAACGGTTCTCTTACCTCCTCCCCGTCCTCGCCAGGACACGGATCGTTATCGCAGTCGATCGTCTGCTGAAGATCCGGCCCATCTGGTTCGGCTTTGCAGTGTTTGCGGTGTTGCTTATGACGAAAATTTCTCGACCTGGTCTTGCTGCCCGGACCGCAAGTAGTCGTGCACTCGCTCCAGGACGACCACGCGCCCACGGAGCACCTTTCGTCGTTGAGAATACCCGTCGATCGGCCACCGCCACCGCTTTGAACAAATCACATTCGATACGATCACTCTCTGACATATAATCTGCTTCTACTAATCCAGTTTTGTTTTTCCAACTCGATCCAAATGTCCGAATTGTTTTTTTTTTCAAAATTTAATTGTCTTACTTAAAGATAGTTATTTGGGCTGGAAATGGTTGAGGAATACCGGAGGACGAGGAGGGATTAATGATATTCGTATTGGAATCAAGTCGTGGAATGTCTTGGAAAATGGATCGTTGTAGGGTTATACGTTTTTTCTGAGTAATTATCGATTCGTTTTGACGGATTTAGTAAATTTGATATTACATACTATTGGTTTTTAGGTGTTGGAGTGAGTAGTCTATTAAAGGTGTTATAAGGAACTTTGTTAGCATTAGGAAGACTTCGATAAAAAAGATTAAGGGATGAGTACTGCTTATGCTATTCTATGATAGCGCGATATTTGATAAAAAAAAGTCTAATGTAGTAGCACCGTCGTTCAGAAGTCTCGTGAATCGCCTAAGATTACGGTTCAAACGAATCAAGCCATGTATCTTTCAGGTAGTAAATATCCGTGGATATGTCGACTGATATTGGAACGATACAGAGGTTAAAGTGCTTCCATTAGTGTCCAGAGGGAAGGGCAAGAAGTATCGCAATAACAGAAAGTATCGTTAGTATTCTACTACGCAATTCCCGGGCGCTTACAGTAAGTGAAATTTGTGTAATTGGATCGCAGATCTTCGTACTACGGCCGGAACTTTAACCATTTCAGTTACAGTTCACTGTCCCCCTTTCAACGATTTTCCTCGAGCGAGGAACAAATAGGAAAAACAAATTATTAAGCAGTTCAAGGATGGCCAATTACACATAAGCAGCAATAGAAGAATTCTGTCTTTCCGTGAAGGTTTGAAAATCCTTTCTTTGCTTCCACTCTAAAATCCTTACTCTTTCTATAACTCCAACTACAGAAAGACTAATCGTAGACTAAGTGGAAAGACTACTTACGGAGAAGTATCGTTACAAGGATTGCGTTCGGAAAAATATTTACACCCTTCTTGTATTATAGCATATACTATTAATCACGGTGAGAAAATGAAAAATCAATATCCACCCCCAAAAGGGGAGTACATCCAGATGCAACTCTAGGACAAATCCATCTTGCACTTGACCAGTGTAATGGTTCAAAGGGAATAGTCGTTGAGATTTTAATTTTCAAAGGGGAAAGTGATTCAACATGCTATTCACGTTTGCTATCGGGTACACGCTTTATATGTAACGCATCAAGTACGAGATCATGAATGCACCTACACGAGTAGAACGCATGTGCACTAAAACGAGATACAGAATATTACCCGTATTAATATCCCAGGCGCATACGGAACATGTGCAAGGAGAGCTTACAATATTCCCGCCGTGTGCGAATATCGGAATGCAATAGTGGATAATAAAGACGTACATGTACGTCCGTATGTACATACAGCCAGTTGCAAAAACATTTGTCCATCATTTTCGACGTTTAGCCGAGCAAACATCGAACGGAATTCAATTTCCATAATACGATGGAAGAATAAACTATCTCTGTATTTACGCAGAATAAAGCGATACGTGCATAAATCAATAAGTATCGTATAACGTGGAAAAAATTGGGCGGTCGCTCGTAATACTTCTCTTCGTTAAACGTACAGAAGAACAGCTGTATAATTGATGAAAAAATGTAATTTAATTGTAAAGACACTCCATCGATGATAATTTTTTTCACTTCCTTGCAATGACATTATTTTTTATATTTATAATAAGCGTTGTGTACCTTGTATAGCATATCTATATAACAGAAATTCAAATAGTCGATACATATTCTGAACTGTTTATCAGAAACAAAATCACGTACTCAAATATCCCCGTCATATTCTTGACTTATTTTTCGCCCGAAAATCCGCCTTGTACTTTACCGCGGCCAAAATTCAATTTCCAGATACAAGCACCTTCCGGTACCTCGAGAGGCGAGTTTGACGGAGGTACGGCCCTTTCGGTGATAAATTGCGTATAATCGATCAGTGATTACCAATGAGAGCCCTCCCTCTTGCATGCCGTCCTGTCGGTAAGCGATTCGTTGCACTTGTTCAACATAGCCGCAGTCTCGTCGAGGTAATGCCTCTGCCTGAGCTTGTTGCCTTTGCCACACGTCACGGAACAATCACTCCACTCTCCCCAGGGTGAAACACGGCAGGCTTCTGCGTAAACCACCAATTATATGTCCCGTCAGTATTAAGCCTCTGAATTATGTGGGCGCGTATGTGCGTCGGTTAAAGGTCATTTACTTCGACCGCGACGCACATACGCTTCGGATGCGAGCCACCCGTGTTTTATGGGGCTCTGAAAGTTTCTCGGGCCATTCTCAGGGAACCGATGGCGATCCGCGAAATGTCCAATACGCGCCCGTAACGTACGATGCGCTCCTGATGTTTCCTTGAAAACGCACGATGAACGTTTCACTCGTGGACCGAGGATAATTCTATTATCCGTAAGTTTTTCCCCGCCGTGCCTTTTCGACGGAAAAGCCATTATCGTCGGGGGAGCCGCGGAATCTACGAGCACCGAAATTCTCCTAACGAGTTGTCCCACTTCGCATTGGCGAAAACAAAAGTGCGCCGGGAGTTTTACGTTTTACGGCGCGCACGTTGGAAAGAAAGGGATCGCGCCCTTAATCTAGAAATTCATTATAGTCCGGCGCATTAAACGAACATCCCCCCTGGTATGTGCGAGTTATGCCGGCCACGTGTGAGCTGTAATTTTTATTATCCATTCCTTTCACAGTCCATCGTTCGTTTTTGCGGCTATTCGTTACATCGCGACATCGCATCCGATGCGCGGAAAGGCGCGCCGGTAATTCGCGTCGCAATTAATCTCTAATCGAATTGATAAACAAAATTGAATTTCCAACAATTTTCCCGATGAAACAACGGGGCTTCGGTGCGACTCGAATAAAAGTCACTTGGGAGCCTACTAACTGCTTCATTCGTTATTGGATTTCTTATGCCGGTTTAAGTGTGCGTGCCGTGTCATTTACGAGCAATCGACGGACGGCGTTTGAAACTTTCAGCCGACCCGACGATCATCGACTGGCGCTCATTTATAATTGCCGGGAACGACTTTAGCGAAGCCGATCAATTTTTTAATAGAATCAGACGTATAAGTGTAATCAAGCTCTTGCTTTATTTTACTCCCGAGGCTTACTCGGAACATGGCGAGGAATTAGTAGAATTAATGGCAATATTTCGACGATCCAATCGTTTCTTATATTATATTATTGGGATGAAACGGAAAAGAGAGAAGAGTTTTTCTATAGATCTAGAAAGAGGCCTAAATTCCCAATGAATTCTATCAAGATCTAAGATCATCAACAATTACGAAGCATGCACTAAGTGCGTAATGATAAAACCTTTGAAGCGCAAGTGACGAAAAAAGTAAAAACAGAACAACTACGTATACACTTGCAAACTAAGTTAGAACTGGTTTTCGTTTACCTTGCACATCTCCTCGATTGACCGAAACACTTTGAAAAGAATTAAGCAAAATCCACGCGCCGTGTAGATGCTGTAGATTTTTTTTAATAATGTCCGTCTTCGACCCTTTGCAGTCAACGTGTTTTATAAAATCCTTATTTTCCAGAATGAATAAAAAATCTCGTCCATCATAATAAGCAAGGTATACAAATAGAAATGTGCCAATCGACATTACGATGGCACAGTGGCGCAAAAGTGATTATTGTTAAATATGAGGATGGACATTATTTGCATTGAATATTACTTCAAACGTATCGATTTTAAACACAAGCACGATAATCACCCACATTTCACATAGCCGTTTAAATTACTCTTATTAAACGTAGCCACATTAATTGGATATGCAAAAAACAGATGCAAAAATGACTCGTGCGAATTATCATTATAAACGGAAGTTTACTTTCGTTATTGAGAAATTCCGAGTAACGAGGAATTCTCGACTGCAAAGCGTCAGACCGATTGCTCTTTCCCGAGCTATGCTGGCGCCTACGAAATAAAACGTTCTAATAAAATAAGCGATACTTGCTATTCTTCGAAACTTTGGCCGGTGCAACACCTGGATCGACTGTCTCTCCCGGCAGATCGTCGCAGGTTTTCTCGTATAGCCTCTGCCGATTCAGGTAAAGCCGCGCCAAGGGCTTCATATCCAGACCTGACGGATCGTAGAACGGCGATCTTGAGTCGTTCGGATAAGTGGACGTTATTCGCCGGATTGGCTCTTGGGGATTCGACGGTGCATCTGGCGACTTTCAACAAACGATTCTTATGCTCCGTCGTACTCGAAGCCTTTCGAAATTGGCCTCGTCGAGGAATGACGAGTACACGTTTAATTATGTATACGTTATATAATTGTGAACACATTCAATTTCGGTTTGCTCCATATAAGGCCTGAATATTTAACACCTCGTTATACACCGTGGCGTGCGACAGTCGGTAATAAAGGATATTATATGCTTTACCCGATATCAGAGGTAATTATTTTCACGCGTATAAAAGTTCCTTAGTCTGTAATTCACTTCTCATACTTCTGAGTATCGTAGTTTAATATAAAATCTAGAAGGGGCATGTAATAACCCCCTCTGTCCTTAAATCACGGACCACGAGTAAAGGTCGCGCGAATGATGCGATCGAATTTCTTGAAAATCGAGATCGAGATTCATTTGACATACACCGGTCTATGATGTGCGTATCACGTCGAAAAATCCGTAGATAACGACTGGGATTTCAGTCCGGATCCCCGCGATATGAGTTCGAATCTCTATTGATTACGACCCCATGGCCACCCTCTCCCGCAAGCCCAATGCAATTTTTGTTCGGTTGAAAAAGGGATGTGCACTTACTAAGTACGTGATACCGTCGTCGGTGCCCGCATCGTAGGGATATAAATTGAGCTCTTTGTGCTCGATCCAAGAAGAATTCGACAGACAAAGCTCCAGACCGGAAACTCCTACTATCCAGTCTGGTGAGGGATCTGCGAAATTATTTTGCAAGTATCTCTATTATCGAAGCGGATGTATGTTTATTGCGAAAGAACATCGCATTGATATTATACGTATTCCACGAAACTTGATCCGAGATATAATTTAATTTATCGTCATATTCTTATACGACAATGAATATTTTTAATTGTTTCTTCGTATCCACTGACTTAAATTTTATTTTTTATATTCTATAATTTCTAATCCTAGAATTATATTTAGGTGAGGACGAAAATCTTACCGATCATAGATACCAAGGACATCAAATGGTGTTTTCGATCAACGCGAAAGACCGCGAATGTCCTACCGGTTACATTCGGGTAACTTATGCCCCTTGCCTTGATTATGGTCCTGATATGCTCACTCTGTAATTAAAGAAGAGGAAATTTGTGCGCCCATTTGATCAGACCAGCCTTAGAATAAAAATCTAATTGGACGATTTGCAATTTAGATTTTCATCTCATTTTCTTAATCGTTCTTGTGCATTGAATGTATAATGTATAAGTAGCAGCCGGAGACTTGTCTCTGGTGGTTTAAAAAAAATACGTTTTAAGTGAAACCCAGGTCGATCGACTTTTTTCAAATAATTATCGAGTTATTTTTCATTGGCGATTCGATGAAACTCGAATTTCGCAGAAAAACGTAAAGAACGACAGAGGTAATTGTTGTACATATACTATGCAGGATATTAAAAAAAGGATCCAAGATTTTGTTCTTAAACAAAGATGGAAATTCTGAATTCATATGGATATTAAAGTTAAGGCTCTCAGTGAAAAATATAAAAGCTGACTTTTACTTTGACGAGAAGTATCAGATGTACCTGCCTTCCGTTTAGATATGAAATTCGTGTCAGTTGATGGTACATTTTAAAATAAACCTGTCGTCACTCGTACCGTCTGACACTTATTTAGGTTTACGTCCATCAATATCAGCAATGTTTCTTTTAGATACTTCGTACCTTTAAAATTCCCTTTGAAACCTTTACTTTAGATTTAAAATTAAACATCTGATTTATATCGATATTACTGATATTTTTCTCTCATCTGTTCACTTAACTGCCAACAATGATTTTCTCATTTACATCACATACATCAAAAAAAGATTCACTCGCGCCTAATAATCTTTTCCACGAAAATTTGGTTTAATTTAACTTTACAATCCGCGTTAATCAATAACGTAATACAATGTTTCTGTGTATTTCCTCGAGTATTTCGTAAATTACAAGGCAGACACAAGTGCATGACAGCGATGCGGTATTTGTTCCGCGAGAGACACGCTTACCTGATCTTTCAATTCGGATTCCAATTTTCTCGTTGAGCCCAGTTCAGCAACTTGTCGCAGTCCCGTGCTTGCCATACCATTGTACCTCCAGAATCTATAGTCGACCGTGTGCGAGGCCCCAATCACGTCCGAAAACCGTATGAGCCAACCTTTGCTAGGAAAATCCTTCGCCGAACAAATATACAGACGTTTGTTATATACGAGTAAGACCTATTACGCAGTCAACGATCTTTCTTATATATTACATGTTAGTCTCAAAGACTGAAAAAGATTATGGAGCCAAAAAAACCTATGTCCACTTGTTCCGGCATTTGAGACTTGGTCAGTAGACGAAATTGGTGATGTCGATTTTATAAAAATGCTCACAATGATTTTTGACAAAGCGAAGATGCCGCAACGTGTTCTGTCGTTTTATGGATAAAGCAATTGATTTTGAACGAGAGATTACGACCAGCTTTCAACGTCAGCACGATCAAGGTATTTATTCGCATTCTTGTTCAGAGTGTTAAATGCAGACGTGTTGTTCGAAATGGGAATTTTTATTATCGATCGATCGAGTCGAAGAAGACAAGCACTGATCGGAGTTCATAGATCGATAGCAGGTGACGTAGAATATTACTCCAAAAAGTAAAGGACGCTCCGCTACTTGGGGAAAATTACCAATTTATCTTCAAAGGAGCATCGTCGGAGAACATGACATCTTAAAAATTGGATTTTTAAGGCCCGATGAAAAGTGATTCTGAATGCACACGTGATTCTGCTATTCGTTTATAAACTCTAAACTCTGTAATATATTCAAAGATTAATATTAATCGCGGAAGAAAATGAGATACAGTGTATTCCGAATATATACAGTTCAAACTTTCAGATCTTCCTCTGACTAGTCATAAAAATAAAATATAAAATAAATCTTTATAGAGATATATTAAAGATCTGTTTATTTATGATATAAACTGGTACAGAAAATGATGTAAAATTTCAATTCTTTTAAAATAATCGTGCATTGGGAATGCAAATAAAACGTTGGCAGTGTCAGTGCAAATGAAAACCCGGGATATTTCCTACCGACGAAGCGAAGCATAGACCGTCGATCGATACACGCCCTTTACACTCCGCTCTTTAGATTGTATTTAGCATCGTCTTACGTGCCTTGGGGTGTGTATTTCTAGACCAAAGCCCTTCGAAAGTAACTTCGTACTTGGCTTCGTCGCAGGCCCAACACTCAGGTAGAACGGGACCCTGGTCATCAGCTTCTGCCTTCGAGTCCTGACACACGTGCAACACTAAACTTGGATCGTCCATGTACCACGTATCCGAAGTCTCGAATATTGTTGCTCTGCATTAAATATTAAATTGTATTACGTAAACTTAGATTCACGCGACCCAACTTTTGCGTCGACAAAGTGATTTCCAAATCAATCGTAAAATCGCGTTAAGTTTAAAAAGAGATTAAATTTAAGAGGTCTCAAACTACGATCACATTTTCTATTTTAACTTTGCGAAATAATGAGGATTATATACAGGAATACAATCTTGAGTGATCTCAAGCTCTTTCCTCTTTCGTGACGCGATATATTATGGCGATGGTGATTTTGATTCTTAAGAATTTAGCTGCGCATTCGTTGATACGATCAAATAATAAAGAACCGTAGAAAAGGAGCCGTGCTTTGCGATAGCGATCGTGATCGATTACAAATACGCTTCAGCCAGCAGAGAAAAAGAGCGAATTCCGAGTAACGAACATAACATGATCGACTCTTTCCAAGACTTTTTAACGGGAATATTCTTTCACCTGATAAATACGCATCCGCTACCTTCCGAGGGACTGGTCCAAGCCACGGAAACCTCTTCCTTGGGCACCTTCGAGGTTTCGCTGACGGAGTTCGCGCAATTTTCCACGAATTTCGTGAAGCTTTCGTCCTGCAGATCGAAGACACCGCTGTCGGTTGTCTCGTTCGCATTCTCCGGCTCGCTGGATATTAAGAATCGCGTGAATCTATGCGGCATCGGTCCCGTGGCATCGGCCTGTATGGTCACTGAAACGCGCAAACGGTTTTCCACGGTTATATATTGCAAAATACCGATGCACGCCCTCCGCTATTCGACAGAATAGATTAAACAGGGCGCTTCAGAGATGCGCGGCCAAATTGCTGCACCGTATTCCGCTCTCGCTGAGAATGAAAAGAGATATTACGGACATAGCTGCGGGAACTCTTCTTTTTTGGGGATACAAATATTTCTGGTTCAGCCAGAAAGACTGTAATTATATTTAATATAATGCGGGCACGGTTAATGGTCGGTAACTCATTATGCCGTGTAAAATGTTCGTATTCTGCGCGAAGTGAATAAATAACGCGTGGATTACAAATGATTTTTGCAGAAGGAAACGTAAATAAAATTATATTCGACCAAGAATCCAGGTGCGTACCTATTAGTATGCGGTGCTCGAAAATCCCTTGTTGGCAATTTTATCAAGAGTTCGTATATTGGCCGAATATCAGGTTGGTTCAAAACCAGACACACAAATCACTTTTTTGAATTTTCGCTCAAATTAATCCTCTTTACATAACGGACGCTTACGATCTTCCTTTGTTTTTTTGTTAACGCGAGAATTATAATGATCCATCGAAATCACAATCCAGCGAATCAATTTTCGATTAAAAATATTTTCTCGCTCGAACCCTGGATATTATCGACCAAATTATAGAGGATAGACTAAATTTAATCTTAACAAATACCGTTTAACTATTACCAATATTAATTAATGTAATACGAACCAATGATCCGCTTGTACATAATTAATCTTCCTTTGTAAAACGTCCATCCCTAAATCTCTACAATCAACAGTACTTTCTAATTTTCTTATTCCATTACCTCTCATGTCTCATTTTAGTCCCCTATAGAACAACATTTTCAAAATACAAATACGACGCATTCGTCTGATTTGCAGCGATTCACGGGACCGTGGCAAGGTCCGTAATTAGTACCGCAAAGAGGGTAAATAGAGCGTCGCCTGTAAGTTGCCGTGGATCATGGAGATTTAATTACACGATTATCTTTGATTAATTCATAGAGCATGGCGGCAGGTGTAAAACAATAAACGCCCGGTTCATTCACCGAAACGTTTTTGTGCAGGTGACGTTCGAACCGGTGCTCGATAACGAGCACTTGCCAGGCGTATCTACTGCAATGATCCTGCATGCGGGAGATAACGAGTATACGCACCGAAAATACTCTGGGAGTTAATGAGACCGTCGCTGCTATTCAATACAGAGTGCATACGTATCCGGTATTTTTAACCGAAATCATGTTACCCAACGAGGGAGTTTCGGGACAACGTTACTGCGCTCCATAGAGGCACGTTGGTGTGCGAATCAGAAATTTGTCGATACGATACAGGGTATAATTAGAAACAATTGAAAATACGTCGTACCTCTGATAGTCTCTCGGGCTGCATCGAATAATGTCAGAGTTTCACGAGTGGAAAGTTGGCTATCGAGTATGGGTCAATTTAATTCGTTACTTATATATTATACAAATAATACACGAGTAACGAGTTTCGATGATGTCGTTTCTTTTTTCGGATGTTCCCCTTATTTCTTTCGCCAATTTCTCGATACGTATATTTCCTTTCTATCGATTTTTATTTTATACCCAGGGGCTGACTGAATAGTCGTAAGATGCGTCGCTATTAAAAATTCTCATTCGACTGAGAAGTGCAAAACCGTCGGTTGAATATGCGCGAAGGAAGTTCTTTGCTTTACATCCAACTGCCTACAGAAAGTTGAATGCAGCCGGATTTTCTTATGCATTAGGTGTAATGAGTAATACGAGTTTTTTTTTCAGCTACATTCAAGGTTTATTTTAAAAGTGTGTAAATTAAATTGTTCGATGAAAGTATTCTCCGTTGCTTTCCATAGCTTTAAGCCATCGTTCAGAGAGTTGTCTGAATTCCATCCTGGAAAAATATCACGTCTTTCGACGCGATGAGGTCGTCGAGCCATTTTCGGATCTCATCCACTGATTGGAAGTGCATATCGGACAAGGCGTGTTGCATCGACCGGAACAAGTGGTAATCGGATAGAGCAATGTCTGGCAAATACCCTGGGTGCTGTAAGACGTCCCAGTCAAGACTCATTACGATGTTTTTTGTAATGCAAGAAATGTGTGGTCTTGAGCTGCCATGCAACAATTTCACTGGACGATCTCCTTTGCTAGTATACGGACGTTTTTGTCCGTGTTCTCGACTCAAGCATATTAATTAACGTTGCTGGCAGTCTGCTGCTTTATCTATAGCATGAAAACAACACCAATAGCATAAGGCACGCCTTGACATCCCACGAAATGCAGAGAAGGACTTTCTTTTCGAAGCGATTGGGTTTTGCGACCGATGTTGATGATTTCTCATCCGTAAGGATTTTCCACAAGAAAGACTTTCGACGCTACTTAATGAGGAGAACAAGATACGCTGCTACTCGTTGATTTTTGTTGATTTCAGTAAGATCATGCGGAAACCATTTTCTTTGTTTATGGATCTTTCTCACTTAATGTAGGCATTTGGAAATTGTTTGTTGCGTTACTCCCAGCTGTTTTTCGAAATCCTTTTGAGTGTTCTCTGATCTTTTGAGTGATCTCCAGAGTATTATCTGTCGAATGGACTGAAATCTCCGCTTTTAAACCGCTTAAACCAAAATGCGCACAAATCGTACGATGCGAGATCTTCTCAGAGAAAGGAAGAAATCGATTCGCACGCTCTTGCAGCATTTTCTTCTTATTGAAATTCGTAAAGAATGCAGCGTCGAATATGCGCATTATCCGCTGCCACATTCGACTCTACTAAACCGAATACATTTGAAGGTTACATTTAATGGCTCTATCTACAATAAACGCCATGTGCAACATTTGAATATTATTTTTAATAATAAGAAGAAATAAAAGAAAAATCTATACGATTTAAACTTAATTTCATAACTGCTTAAAATAATTTGGATTATTCACTTGTACACCGAATACGTCCGACGTCCCTCGCCTCTCTGTCGATTTTCTTCGGTCTCGTGCGTATATACAGGGGACGTAACACCCAGCTGTTTCGAACATTTATGGCTTCGCGCATTATGGGTCTTCGCGAACCGCGCCTACGATCTATCTTCCGTCTTGCTTAAACACAAGATGGAAAGCGGTTTCTCAGAAATATCCTAGGAGAAAACTAAATTTCCTGCCAACCTCGATGTACATCGATGTATTTCCGCGAGCAGTGCTTTTGATACATCCTCCGACTGAATTGAAATAAACACGACCCTTTGAGGTATATCATTCGTAAAACGTTTCTAATATTTCCATGCCAAACAAATTGAAAGCGTTCAAAAAAATTTCTCCGCTCGCGCGTCACTCGGAGGCAAAATATTTTTTATGTCCCGCGCTCACTTTTCGCGCGCACCTTCAAATTTCTATTGTCCCCCCGGATTCTTTGATTTTCTTGGAAAAGGGCCAAGTCGATCGAGGAAGGTCTTTGTTGACATTCGAACGCGACTATCCATCGAAATCGGGTCTTACGTCAGCGTGGATGACTCACGAACCTTGTTTCGCTCCCCCGCGGTAATTCTCATAACCCTGAATTAGAAGAATTAACGGTGAAAACGCAGTTAAATGAAACCTTCGCCGGTGTATCGTATTTCCCACGCCTCGGTCTGCCCGCTAAAAAAGGGAGTGAGAGCCCCGCGAATGGCTCGGGCTGAAATTCGGATATTTACCGCGAGAGAACGAACCGATTGCACCGCGCTCCGTGGTGGGCAATATAAATTCCTTCCTAAGTTCTCGTGTAACGACTAGAACGCTGCGTACGTTAACGCTCCATATAGATTCCGCGGATTACGCGAGCTCTTCTCACAATTTTAGCATATTACGGAGCGAACAAAAAATGGATTCGCACAGCGAGACTTTTTTTCGAACAACTTCATACAAGATAGAATGAACATCCTTTAATCAAATATCCTTGGACTTATCGTAAAATAAAGCGCACCTTGCTGATTATATTTTGGAGCACAGCATCAATTTTTTGCATTCTGAAAAAAAGGTTTTCAATACTTTCAGGTTTCATTTTTTTTTACTACTTTCATATTATGTTTTTTTGTTATTTATTGACGCGGGTATCGTGTTATTTCTGGCGCTGTTTTGAAGCTTAATAAAGTTGAAATAATGAGCGAAGTAATGATCTGACTGATTAAAGAACGCAACAATGCCATGCGCTATTCGATCAAACACCACTGTACTATATATTAATTCACGCAGCTTCGATGCTCGATATAAGCCACCAGCGAGATATAAAAATATGCTCGACGAAGGAGGATGAGGATAAAGAGTACAACATGCAAATCCGCCCGATTTTAAATACATGATCGAGTAACTGGGCGAAAAAGGCTGAGTGACGATTGAAAAACCGAGCCAACCCTTTGATCTCGATGGAGGAACAACAGCCCCCTATTTCGCCCTCGTGGATTTTCGAGCAGACCGTGATTATGCGAGGGCGCACGGAGAAATCGATGGAGACGAAACGACGCTCCTTCTCTCGGAGGTTAAAACGTAATGAAAGCGGTCATTTCGCCCCGATTATAGAGCGGAGGAAGGTTAATCGAGCAAGTGAAGTTCTTATGGCGGAGCTTAGCCGCCGGCCGTAATTAGATCTGGCTGGTGCAATTGAGTTAGGCGGAAATGTCCGTTATTATTTATCCCTGCTCGCCATAATTTGCCGGCGCTGTTCGCCAAAAAGCGTTAAGAATTCTTCCATGGAAACAGCGCTCTCTTATTCCGTGTGATGAGATCGCAGAGATGTTTAATCGTCGATCCAAACGGCAGCGAATGTAGCTTTTGTGTAACTCGGTTTCTCGAAAACCTCGTTTTTACGTAGACGCTATACCAAAGATGAAAAGGCCATCAGAAAATAATATTGTATTAGCAAGGATTTTGAAATAATTATGCTGTCATTTTTATTACTAATTTCCTTCTCTCTACTTTTTTTATCTTGTTTTTAATATATCCTTTTCTGTACCTATTAAAAAACTTCGACGTGGTCTATCCCCAGCAATCTGCACTTATATATTATTAAGTAAAATGATGTTTTTTGATTACGGTTCCTAAGTCGTGGTACCAGTCGACCGATTAAGCGCGCTCCAGTGTGAGAGAGGTTCGAGAGAAATAATGAGGGACGAGTTACGAAATCCGAGGCTTTCCCGGGGCACGGGCGCAAAAGGAAAGCGGCGAAGATGTGAATGAAATAAAAAAGAAAAAGGAATGGTGGGTATGCGCGGCTAGGGGATAAATTACGTACGGGTCCCGAGGTGAAAGCAGCACGGGTAATCCGAAGGAGTTCAAAACTTCTGTGTCTCCCCTTGCGCCGGGAAATAATCCAAGAGGCGGGCTTAATTACGGAACGCTTTATGAGGAACCCAATCGAAATATTTTCCGGTATATGTTTCCACCTCTCGTCGATGATTAAAACACGCCCTCTCCGGGAAAAAAGCTTTTTGTTCTTCTCTCCGACGAAATGACATTTGATTGAAAATATTTCGCGCGAACTTGTAACGGCAATTATATCAGCTTAATTCGATTAACGGTCCCTGATTATCGAAGTATTTTCACGAAAGGATCTTTCGTTCCACATACCGGATTTCAGTAAAAATAATTGATGGAATTATAAAAACTCTGCGACTTTCGAACATGTAGATGTCGTTCCACTTTCGATGCAAGGTGTTTTTTCTCCAGGCTTAAAACTATTTTTGTTAGCCCTTCGCGAAACGCACGTCCTTTTCTTCTCACGGGAGTGAATAAGGCCGGTGCCAGTAAATAAGGCACCGCTCCTCATTTTACCCTCTCGACGACTGCTGATCGATATTCATACTGAAACGTGATCCTAGAAGGAAACATGCCTTCGAGTGTTTTCAAGAGAACTAAATGCTAGTCGATGCTTCGAGACGTGTAGTTATTCCAATGTAATGTGCAATGTAATCATAATGTAGCTTGATTCTATCCGCAAAAATTCTCTTTTCACCAGCATCCTGCTGTGTATTCAACATCGTGCATTTTTGAAAATTAATCCGTATAATCGATGTATTACCAATAATACACAAACCTTATACTTTTTTTCCACCATCGTGATTCATCTTTAAAGGCTACAATAGTAGTTACACATTGCCTCAAATTTAAATCCTTATTAGCTTACGCAAAACAGGTGTAAGCTGAAGGGTACACACGAAAGTAAAGGACCAAAATTAATTCGATCGATTGAACGAGTCGTTATCGCGCAGCACTGCATGTACTTTATCGAGGACTACATTCAAAGCCACGAAACAAACCTATTCGAAGTGTGCGCCTAGCGCAGCATGCAGAAGTAGTTCCCAGGCTCGGTGTTTTACTTCGAAGTTCAAAAGCTGACGGTTCCCGACGGCCATGTTTGCAACATGGCCGTCCATTGTCTCCTGGAATGCAATTTCCTAGAATTTTCCGCCTCTGCCCGCCCATTGAAACCGATAAACCGTGTCCGATCTTTCGAGCAGGTCTCGCACCTGGCTCTTCGCCAGCGTTATGTAACGTATTAATTCACCGAGTCGGGCGAATTTGCATGCGTTAGTGGACGCAAAGTGTCTCGCCGTAATGCACAGATCTCGGATCGTGTCGGCCAAATGCGCCTCGATGATCAACCATTTGCGAGCGGCCCGGTTCCTGCGTCACACTTTGCCCCGCTCGCTTCTGGGCTCGCTTTTATCGGGAGAAATATTAACGACACAGGTGACGTCGGTTTACCACCCATTTCCATCGTCGTAACGAACTTCTTTAACCTCTCACGAGTTGCCGCTGAGGGCAAAAAAGTAATTCCGTAGCCTTTAAAGAAATCTAATATTTAAGTACAGACGGATGTAACCTTTTGCCCTGGGAATATACCTCGAAGCTGAAATTAAACTCGCATTTTGATCGACAAACTCGTAATGTTCTGCGTTGATTATTGGAAACGTGTCGAGAAATCGAAGTTTGACAATGACGCGTAATTTATTTAGCTCGGTTTTTACAGGAGTTTAACAGCTTGCCTCGAGCTATTTGAGACGCGTATTTCTAGGCAATTAGTGGGTTATTCCATCGCGATATTTCGTGTGTTTTGTCAAGAATGTCTTTCCTCGTTCTATGCGCGAATGTGATATGCAAAAGGTAATTTGCGGGGATAAACGATGGAGCTGTAATCGAAAGGGTTCGCGGCGCCGAAAAATATGGCCGGCCACGAATGTTTGCCATCTGTCTTTATCCTCCGGCCGTGAGTGCGCTTGATGCCAATTGATAGGCGAAATTTACGATATTCTGCAAGGGTGATTAATGATCGATGCCTGAATAAGGATCGAATACAAAGGGTCTGGGCACGATAAAAATGGGAACGGACGTGAGGTTGGCGTATAACTTTTCCTTACCAAGGATTGAACGGGCGAAACTTAATGAACAAAGACCTTTCACGGACACCCATTTTATTAACTCTGGTCCGTGGAAACGGAGATCGGCTTTCCGCGCTGGAAAAAAATTTAGACGCGCCCTGACTCTGTACATTACACTTGGCAGAGACTAGAATCACAACGATACGTCCATAAATAAATTTAAATTGATATAAATTAATTAAAATAATCGTACATTTAAACGTTCTAATACTTTTTCTAGATGACACATGTATTTATTATTGTCCGATATAAGCAGTGATCATTCATATAGGATATTTATTTATCAGATCATTTATTAGATTCATAATGTTAATAGAGATTCCATGCACTTATAGAGAAGAAGAATATTTCCATCGTGCACACGACATAGGAACTTCAAGCCACACCGCCTTTTCCCTTTAAGTTGCATGCCGGAATCCAGCCCTACGGATGATAATCGCGGCATTCACGGCCCGCTGATGCCTATCACAAAGCGTAATGCTCCTAAAGATCTCCGGATTTTTTCGATAATTGCCGTCCTTACGGCGAAACTCACGTTTGCCGCAGAGCCTGGGAACGACCCTAGACGATCGTCGGAAGCGCCTTTCGCATTTAAGAGCGTCTTTTTCGAAAGGCCATATTCTTCTCTCTATCCTCTCATATCGAAAAATCCCTTTTCCTCGATGCATACATCGCTCGAATTTATGCGTTGCAATAAAATATTGCTCGCTCGTACGATTTACGTTATACAAGGCGAACATTTACGTAAGAAATAGAGAATATTGGGGAAAGACTTAAGATGTAAGACAGAGACGAGTAAGGGGAGGAGGTTAAGAGAATGTTGTAACAAATAAAGCTGAATCCAGAAGAGCGAGCGGGTTCGACTGGAACTTTTACGCTGAGAGACTTATTGGAATCGAACTATATTCCGTGGCCGGTGCAGATAAATCGAGTTCTGCTTATACGTCTTCTATTTCGGTACACGAGCTTGGGCATAAAGACGATGGCGAGGCTGCACGACAAAAAGTACGATCTTGAAAGTTTCGTCGAGCAATATCGGCCAACCGTCACATATTGTTTCGATAAAAAAGCACCGTTATTTTTTGCACATCGCCATTGTAATTTTTCTCTCGTTACCATGGTGATAAAGAATAAGCGATAAACTGATAAAATCGCCATTCTGTTTTTATTATTCGTACTTCATTACGGTCTTTTATAATAAATTATTTTCAGCATAGAGGTAGTGAATATTTATCAATATTGCATGGAAGTCATTTTCCTTTTCTAATTTATTTTAATATTTACCCATCGAATGATTTTGCAAAATTGACGGAACGAAATTGAACGCCAGAACGAAATGCTGTCTGAAATTGGAATATCCATTGAAAATGTTCCGTTTGAAAGTCGAGCCACGGAGGGTTCGGGAAAAACGTAAAAGTATTCGTTAAACATAAGGCGATTCCCGAAATCAGGAATAGCACTCGATATTTTTCCGCTTTTGAAACTTGTACTACAGCCTTTTTTTTTTACTATTCTAAGCCTACGTGAAAAGCTAATAAAAGGGCATGTTGTAAAATTAATCATATTACATTTATTGCGATCTAAAATGTCCGAAGAGTGTAAGACACGAATCGAATAAAGCTTCAATCGCGTCCTTCATGGAAAAAAAAGTCAAAGGCTTCACAATACAGGATAGGAAGTCCTTTGGCATTTAGCGAAATGCTCGTTTAATTACAGTGGCGTACGGACTTAAAAAAAAGTGAATAAATAAGAAAAAACTAATCTGAACTGAAAAAAATGCAGCATAGGAAAAGAGCCAGAAGAAAATACAAATGACACGGAATTCTTTAACATTTAGTAGAATGAGATAAAAAATGTTATGCTGGCACGGTTCATGTCTAGACAAGGTATATAAACTACACAATTATATTAAAATCATATTAATTTTATAATTAATAATAATATGTATATAAACCCTCTTGCGATAAAGCATATCTCCTTTATAAGACAAATAACCTCTGAAAAATAAAATGAGTTTAGCGTTGAATGCCATGTAAAAGTCAAGTGCTTTGTAAAGGGTTAACGTGATGTTCTTGCACGTCGACCCACGCTAATCGCTCTTACATCTTATCTCTTCCTATTGACATCCAGTGTAACGTTTCACGATCGCGCTTCACCTTTAACCTTCCGAGTTTAAGTACCGCCCTCTGGTGATGAACCGAGATTAAACCGCGATTAGCTTGCTCAAAGCGGAAGGGGCGCATTTAATGGAAAAAGAAAAAAAGGATTTTATCCATTCATACGATACGCGTGATTTTTTCCCTTGTTAATGTCTACTTTAAACTATCGCAATGTTTGGGGGCGATAGGATTCTGCAAAGATTATTGTGAATTTAAACAAATAACGTGGAATTTGAATATCGTGTTTCATAGGATTTTTTTCAGACTTTAGTGCCACTCAGATACTCAAGAGTTTCTCCCGATTTAAAATTAAAAAACCCCGTTTTATTTGCCACTTTGGTTATTGATCAACCTCCTCAAATAGTATTCTTAGGATTAATATGCTTATTAATTAGCAATCGTCGAACAGACGAACGCGCACTCTGCATAACCCAATTTTCTACAAATAAACTGGAATACCGATAGAGAGTGATTCAATCTAAATATGCAAAGTGTCTATGCAAAATAGGAAAATAAAAATCTTTGTTTCCTCCGGTGATAAAGGTATCCACCTCCTGACCTTACGGACTCCATTATATCCATATTAATTATCCCTCTCGCCACCGGACCACGTATGGAAATAGCTCAAAGGAAAAGGTAAATGATGAAAGAGACTTTTCAATTTGGCAAAGTGCATATTTGATAAACGAGTTCCATCGATATGAGATTAAAATAAATCGTGGCTCAGTGAACGCACCAACATATCAAAGCTGTGCTATATTAAATGAAGGCAGTGAGAAAAGAAATAAAGTTTGGCAAAAAATTTGGCACATCTGGCGGAAGGAAAATTCACCCCGAGCCTAGATCGAAAGAAGAAAGTGCGCGATAAATACATATTCACAGGCCACAACGGATCGATTATTTTTCATTAACCCTGAATAAAAATAAACTTCGGTTGCAACGAATCATACAGGTATGTATATATCATAACACCCAATAACCGATCGTGTCGAAGCATGCTGTTTGTATTTCGAAATAATTTAAAAAAAAACTGCGTGTGCAATAATATAAATATAATAATAAACTTATCGAAATTTTCCATTTTATGTCTCGAGCAGTCGATTGATTTGGCAAATGAGCGGAGCATGCATGCTTTATCGTTAAATCTCTTTGCCTTTGGAGGAAGTTAAATATTCAGGAAATCGCGCGACGCTGTCTCAAGTTATACTCGAGCGACACTCGGGATAAAGACACTCACCGGAGTACCTGGTGTTCGGCATATATGCGTAAGCGATTTCGGTTCGATTGAAGAGCGTTAGCAGCACGTGATACTTTCCTTCGGCGCTGGACCGCGGCGTTGTGACGCTTTCCAGAAGTCGGTTGCATTTTGACGAACTGCCGCTCGTTATCGCTGCCAGCAGCAAGAAAAGCTCGCAGGCGGCCCTTGCACTGTGCATGATCTGCAAAGAAAAAGACCAAACTTTCTCACTAGAAGAGCAATATTTCTAAATCTATCTATATTTCCTAAATCTCACAAACTCCTCAATAAATCGAAGAGCGGACATTTTGGCAGTTGCTAGGACTTTACCTGCACTGTTTACCCCATAAAAGAAATTTTCGCAGAAATTTGAGACGATCGTATGGATTCACGAGAATTTATTACGAACATTATTTTCTTTTTACTTGATATATTATATTTAAACGATGTGACGTAATAATATTACATACACGTTAAAATAACACCTGGGTAAAGGTAAATACGGGAATATTTTGAATAAATATTAATAAACAATAAATTAGATAAATAAAATAAGAAAATAAATATAAAATAAAATAAATTAGATCGACAGGCGTACATGAATCATTTGCGATAACAGGGTCAGTTAAACAAACTGCTCGTCGTTATCAATTTACACGGTTTGGACGTTTGAATAAAATAGGCCAGCAGGGTAAACGATCCTTTTTTACGGCTGAGGCAATAAAACGCGTAGGGAGGAATCGCGATATTTTCCACTCAACATAACGATTGAGCGCGAATAAAGTAAGATTCGATCTGGCCGGACATGCAAGGATCGGAATCGAGGATTCTGCTAAATGCGACGTACTGAATTAAAGTGGCGGGCCACGGTCGAGATTAGAATCGAAAAGCGATTGGCCCAATTTACTCATGAACATTCTGGGCATATGGTGCCATCCAGTCTTCCCCGAGTTTTCATTTCACGCTGATGCGAATTGAACGGATTTTAACTGCCCCGGCAGATTTCTACATCGATCAGGCTCCTTTCCCTACAGAGACTCTAAAACTTGCAGGCTAGGTTCATTGGAAGACGAATATTTTGTAAAAATAATACAAAAACCTTTGGAATGCGTTAGAAAAAAAAATTAAAGCGTAGATATCTTTGCTTTATATAGCTATTAAGGTTTTGCTCAAATCGTATTACATATTATGAAGGTAAAATAAAAATACTCGAAAGAGGACTGTAATTTTGAAAGTCATCTAATACATAAATATTTTTACCATGAGATACGGGGCGTACGCAATTTGTCCCGGTAGATCAAGCTTAATGCTGATGTTACTTTGACTGTGTAACGCGCAAGTAGGGAAGGGCTCGTCGTTCCCTATTTTAGAGTGTTTAAAAGGGAACTGACGTGGCATAAATTTGAATAAGAGCCTTCTCGATTTAAAATAGTTTAAGTCTCTCGAATGTCCCCTCCCTCCGCCCTCGATGATCAAGGAAATTGCAGACCAGGCCTTCAAAGCGTGTCTATTTCTGGATTTTTAACGTCGCTTCTATTAGACAGAGAAGTATGTCGGCGATACGATTTATCTCGAAAAGTTTATTTCAACATTGCAAGGAGTACACAATAATCTATTGAACCTGAAGTCACGTTGTACGAACATCGCAGACATATTTCTATCGATATAGCACAAATTCGATTTACCCTTTGCTGAAAATGAAAATTACCCCTACACCGTTTTTTCTGTCGCAAGGATTTTTTTTCATCCGGCTTTACAAGTCTCAGCTAATGCTGCTCTATTAAATCGCGTGTAATCCGATTTCTACTTACATAATATCTGATTTAACGTATTACTGACATTTGCCCTGATCAAGGCCTCGACCGTGAGTAACGCGGCAAATCCATTTACGCGAGAATATTCAATCGAAAGCAGGTACGCGTTCGGCAAATTGTAAAGTACAGTCGCTTAGTAAAAACGAAATACATATAATTCATAAAATTAAAAATACGTGCGTTCAAATAAATTGTGGACACGTTTGTCTAGTTACAAAATCTGTTATTAGTTAACTAATTAGAATTTAACTTGTCAGTATCGCAGAGTAAAGCGTAACAAAAAAAAGATATCCGCACGAAACATCCATCGGAATGCTTCTCTGTTTTTCGTAGCCATTAAATCGACGGTGTGTCCAATCTTTCAACACCAATCCTGGACATTTATACGTGCTTTTCTATTAACAAATCAATCGGATTCGATTAATGGAATACCGAAAATAGAGACCTGGGGATATTCCGTGAGTGGTGGATCATCGAAATTCAAAGGCCTATTGATAGGCGGCCGAAGTGTTAACGTACCGTATGCGCGACGAGAAGGAGAGCACGTGAGCGCGGCGCGAGGATCGGTGCCAACACGTGAGACAAAACGCGCGTACGTGCTGGTCACGAAGTGAAATTAGTGTGCACGCATATAAAGTACGCGTGCACCCCTGATGATTCACTCGAAGATCTTGGCAAGGTGCTTCGTATAACGACATCGATGCCTGCGGTCATTCGCGCCTTCTCTTTCCACCCTCGCAGAAGGTCTCACTCTCTCTCTCTCTCTCTCTCCCTCTTTCTCTCTCTCTCCCCCTAGAACGATCCACCGAATTCCTTTGGACGTACGAATTTACAATGAAGCACGATAATACAACGATGAGCACTAGCCTCAAAGTTCCCAGTACCAGCTTCAAAGTCCACCAAGCGCACCTTTTTTGTCTCGCGAGATTCACGATACGTATAGAACTCGAGAAACTATACGACCAAAGTACCACCAGATAAACAGATCGATAAAGCGTGGAGGTTAAAAAGTCGATTCGCATCCCTTGGTAAATCATCGAATCCACCAAACAGCCACGATCGAACAGTACATTTAATAATTCTATCCAAAGCATTTCACTTATACCACAGTAATTCGCCCATTAAGAAAATTACTCGGCTACGTGAACAACTAAACCGCCATGTCAGCCCAAAAATCCCCATGCGAAAATCGCGAATCCTTTTCGCGGCAAGGCCGTCGAATTCCGCATTTTCGTTCGCCCCGTAAGCCGCCGGTAATTATTATCGAACAATGGGGGGGGGGGGGTGAGAGCGGGGGACAAAAGGGCGTAATGCAGCGCGTATGGTGCGTGATAGGATGGGACATTAGCATGGCGTCGTAATAAGCCGGCTAACCATAAATCCCCCCGGGTGCCTAAATATATTACTCCAAGGCGGTGCATATAGGGCAGGGCATTTGACTCGGCCTGGCGTTTTGCCATTCTCGTTGTATCCTCGACCGCGGAGCACCGACTGGAATTCAAACAATACCACACCGCTGGCACACTCGGTCGCGACCATGATTTTCCTACGGGCACCTTCATTATTCCAGGGGCACAATGCATCATAACTGTCAGCGTATTGTCGTCGCGCGGGGCGTTGAAATTCTGATTCACGGAAAATAACATTTGATGCCCCAACGAGACCTCTTGAGCGGTGTGCGATTGATCTGATAGGCTAAAGATGCCGTGGTTAGAAGAGGACGATGCGTGGTAAAGCAGATTCCTAGGAGAACCGATACGTTGCTATGGTAACGGCGTGGAAGTACGAGTGCTCGATGAATTTTGCTTGGATATTATAGTTGTTGGATGTGGACTTCGCGTTGGTCACGCGGCAGGTGGCAAAACGGTTGCTCATGGAGGAAATATCTGATAAATCCTATCTTTTACTAGGCATTTGTTATTGTATCGCTGATTTATGCGTATTATTTGAATTATCGCGGGGACGGTTTGGAGATCTTTATGGGGTACCGGGTATAGAGTAATACGATATATTATGAATCGATACGTATCTAGATGTACCGAAAATAGGCGCGCGGAAAAATACGGTAAGTAATAAAATATAATCGAGAAATATTCTGACGGAGGAGTGCTTCCAACGAAAATCATCAAATGCGTTTATAAATATATAGAATAATTCAGCAGCATCGATCATCCGGGAATTTATTTTTGCCTCTGAATTTTCACGCAGCGTAAAGTATTTGTTGGATGAAATAATGCCCGATAATTAAATTTAAACCAAAAGATGAATTTCATGAAAAGGGGGTATTACTCGATCAGAATTAATTCACTCAAATAGCAGAATAACGAATGGGAGTTTATTTTGAAATACATTTCCCTCTTCGAACGCAATATATCGTTAATTTCGAAAACTCTACGAACAAGCAAGTCTGTTATAGCATCATAAGCAGTATCCAATTTCATTAAATAATTAAATTATATTCAATTAATAAATCGTATCGATTAAGAATATCAATAACTTAGAAAGCATTCAATTTCGTTAAAAATCCCCAAAAAATGAGAACAACAAAATCTAACAGTACACATTTAGAAACTCATCGCTCAATACAATAATCAAAAATTATAATGAACACCCAACTCTACCAAAAACCCTGTCGTAAATCTGATATTTCGAGTAAGTATTAATACCCAATAAATTAAATAAATAAAATAAAATAAAAAAAATAAAATAAAAATAAAATAAATTAAATCTTCCTGTTAGTCTTCCTGTTATCGTATCCCATAAACAGTATTTCGTTCAACCCATCAATCAGCAGTATACATCTACACTGACGTCACATCCCAAAAGACAATACTCATTGTTTTATTCAAAAACTATTTTTTATTCATGCCACAATATCACGGTCCACCGCAAACCTTCCGTTTTAAATAATGTACAGTGCCGAAGAGCGTTCGATTCCGAATGCAATTAGGCGCCAAATTAAGAGACCAGGTCTCGGATCACCGGGTTGGCTGCATTAGCGAGGGTAGAAATCAGACTCGGGGATGGATGAATGGCGAACGGAGGATAGGAAGACGGAAGGAAGGAGCCCGGAAAAGCGGCGAAGGTTGAATCGGCCGGAGTGCAACTACGGGGGACAGATTGCGCCCGTTGCCAATACGTCAACTGATTCCTCGAGGAAAGAAGGAAGCGCGCGGATAGGACAGCCACCTTCCTGAATATATTACCGCGACCTTACGAACGAAAATGTATATACCTGGGCACACAGGCCTGTCGGAGAATAAGTGGGAAATATTTTAGGGCTAACTTGGGCAAGGCTGAAAAAAAAAGCTGATACCGATATATGCCCGGCTCGATTTGATCTCTGAGTCATGGCGAATTTGATTTTGAGCGGAACCTGTCTGCCTATTTTCGTGAAATATGTTGAAAATAATCCCGCCTGCGACTGTCTTATAGTTTCGATATGTTTAGATACTGCACGGATTTGTTCGATTCGTTGACATAATGGAATTGTGCGATATTTAAACAAGGATTTATTGCTATGGAAAGTTTATTATTGTTTTGATCTGCTGGAGCCGCACATGATGTTTAACGATTTTTTATTATTGACGATTAAAGGATACATAAAGTAATTATTTTCTCTAAAAGCTTGACGATGAACATCGTATGGAAATCCCACGAAATTGATCGTAAGTAAAAATTTAATAAGTAAGTTTGTCCACGATTGGATTCAATATTTCTAAAGTTGACAAACGCTATATGCTTCTATGAAAACCTTACATAACACCATAAAATATCCGTGTAAAGTTTTTTTACCATGCTTGCCAAAAGTTTTATGCGCACTGATCCGTTCTATCACGGTATAGGTGATTCCGAAAGTTACCAAGTATACACTCGAAATTCCTCTCAGGACGTACGATAGATTGAAAGCTCTAACTTCGATGTTAGAACTTAGTTTATCACGGTAAACGCATTCATGCAGGTAGTTTATTCTGCATAGAATATACAAAGATTAGTTTTGCTTCCGCAGATCTTTAATTTACACACAAAGCCACGCGTTGCCAGAGAAAAATCAGCGGCAATAATATGCGATGCATTCGTAATACTTACATTAAAGCGCGCTTCAAAATAACGCTAGCCTTAAATCAGATATTCTTTATTATTCTAATATTAAGCCACGTAAAACTTCAAATTTCCTACCGAAGTTGGTTTCATATTTCATAGTAGAACGAAACCAGATATCTACACTACTTCCAGGAGGAAGTCCTAACTACTTTCAAAAAGGTTCGTCTTTCAAAGAGTGAAGATTGCTGCCATAAGCAATATTGTGGAGCACAACAAGCAACGTTTGACAGTAGCATCTCAAAGTGGAGTCAATTACGAACACTCTCATTCAGATTTTTTTTTTTCAGTTTAATAACGGCTTTAAAAGCGTAGATACGAATAAGCGTTGTTAAAAATTACACTCTCTGCTCTTCTCTGATGTAATAATGCAACTTTATTAAAACTTCCAACGGTTGTTTTATAAAGAAATGAGATTCCTAGTTAACGCAATACTGCAATCGCTAACAAGATATCGCGAATATAAAAAATACAAAAATTTATATATAAGCGTACGGTTTTCGGTAAAAAATATCAGGAGAAATTGTAATCAGGATGCAAAATTTTAACGTTGTTTAAAATTCATGTCGAATCGATAATTGTAGACAATAATAAATGAAAAAATGTTTTACATCGTGAAAATAATAAAAATCGAGATAAATAAAGGACTAAAATATTTGTTTTCCATTTGTTACGAAATTTTTTTTTTTCGCGTCACTGACGTATACAAGGTAACTAAATGGCAAATTTGATTGGGTGATGATAAGAAACCGCGTCATTAAACACGTAGAAAAGTATCTTGGCATCGCGTTGCACATCCCGAAGATTGTGCTTCTCGTTTGATGAAAGCAATTTGAATTCGCGCGAGGGAAATAAAGGGCAGGACGGCAGAACAAGGGAAAGAAATGAATAAGCATGATAAGACGCCTTGGATTACCATCGACAGAAATTTCGATTAAACAGCGCTATTAAAAGTTGGCATATTAATGAAAAAGATTTTCTAGAAGCGGGATAATAGAGTTTGCAATACAACCAGCGACGGACTCGTTTAATCCCACTCTGGGGTCGTGCATATTTGAGTTAAAACTTGTCCACGACGGAACTCCGCTACTAAATTAAACAGCTGAGCTGCAAAATATTTCATCGTACAATTCACGATCGGATTCCACCACAAGATACATACGCACTATTAACAAGCCAAAACTACGCACTTTCCTCGGTTCCATAAATATTTCGATACAGTCCAGTTTCTAATCATAATGTTCGATAAATCCTCCATTGCGGTACTTCAAAGAGTACAGCAAAACGAAGAAAACGATGGAGTAATTGAAAACATCTTCAATTCTACAGTGTAACAATCATATCTTTTCCACATCAGCTTCGTACAAAAATGATAACTCATTTTTCCTGTTTCCAATAACGATTTATGCAAAGAGAAAAACTGTAGAATCAAACTGTCCTATAGAATAAAATCTAGGTAACGCATAAACCGCGACCAAGCCTTCTAATATTTTCATGAAATTCGAGGGATATCAAAACACGTTCGCACATTTCACGTGGTGTTTGTAGAAATTACCAAGGCACTCATCATCCTTTGTCCGTTACGTACCGCCAAAGGGAATTTGGTTCTGCGCCTCATTTCGTATGCCTTATCTATTCGCAGGGGTAAATTGACAATCCGCCTAAATAACGTGTTTAGTCGTGCATAAGGAAAAGCATTCCGGTTTATAGATACGAAATCGTTCGGGCGAAACGGGCCCGGGAATATTTCTGCAAGAACGAGCAGAACTTTGATTGCGTTGGCCGCGCAAGAGCCCCGTGATTGAATGTGAAATTCAGTCGAGTGAATGAAAAATCTCGTAAACAGCAACGCCGACTCGAGCGGCACTGTTCAATTCCCGATTTCCACGAAAAAACCACGCGACATGCCGTTTGATTGAACAAAGCACGAAAAAAACAAAAAACAGATAGAAACTATCTTGTATAGTTCGACGCCTGAGAAGAATGGCCGGTGGATTATATATGGTCCCCGGATTGCACGACTGTGTAATATTTCATTTCACATTCTCCTTATACTCTGTGTTACATTTATACCCTTTAATCGCTGTGCTAAATTTCAATTTCAAATTTCAAAGATATCGCTGAATCGATCGAAATGACCGCTCAGTCATTTTTTTTGTAAAATCATAAACTTTAAGATTTTTAAGACTTTAAGAAAATTATAACTTTGACGCGGGGGGTTTTCAAAGATTTTACATAATATTATTGTAGCATCTGCATAAATATATTGATCTATCCACACTTTTCCTTGGTCCCCTTTTTCTTTAAGGATATATTTAGTATACCTAAACATGGCTGGAACATAGCTGGTAAGTTTAATATTGTAGCAATAATCTTATATATTCCGATTTCTGTTTTAGATCGTCCGAGTCGGTTCTGTGTTAAATTATTTTTTGAGACATGGATAATGTAAAGTTCGTCAGTCTACGTAAAGGCTAAATAAAAAAATATTCTTTCAATTGTATACGTGATTCCAGCCTCTCCTGAGAATCGATCCGTCAGACATATGTACATGCGTACCTACATATGTGATATGCGGTAGAAGGCGTGATAAGCGACAAACTTCCCTTAAGTTTGACAAGAGTTATATTGCAACGAAACTTCGAGCCTTACCCTAGAAACATAAATTAAACTGCTTATAGAAACTAATGAATTAAACGTATCCTTAGTCCAATTGCCAAATAGAGCACGTTGATGAATACTCTTAACGTTCTTCGAAACGGAATCCTGCTTTCGCGCAGCAGCGTACACATTAAAATGGCGAAGAATATACGAGCCGGTGATTCAAGGCATTTCAACGTTTGCGGCCCAAAATGATAATGGAAATATACAGGTTTCACCAAACGGAAAGGTTAGAGGTAAAAAAAAAAAAGGCCGAGAGTTTTACTCATTATCGTTGACCTATTTTCCAGTTGTAGCCTGTATTCAAAATCATTCCCACCGGGACTCAAAGTTCAATCTCGAAATAATGAATAATATACATTCGGTAGTCACTAATTATTACACCGCAGTAGAAATTATTTCGCTATATACCCAAACCTTTGTCGAGCTTTTTAAATATTGATCTTTTATTCGTTCGAACGCGAAGTTTTGTACAGGTCGGGATAATATCTATTTCAAAACATCTGCATGTTTTATCTACAGATATAATGGATAAATAAGTGTGTTAAGTATGTAAGAATGATTAATATATTAAAGAGATTATGGAAGGCTGATAGATTAATATGTAGCATGATATAATACTCTTTTGTTTGCGTAATATAGAATTCCTGTGCCGCGGTTAATCTATTTTAACGCGGTCTCGCTAGAGTAAATGATTGATGAGGTAGATCAAAGTGAAGAAAAATTAAATGTCTGCTACACCATTTTCCAACTAATGGCGGTAGAAGCTCAAGGGTTCACACCGCGAATCCGAAAGTTCTGCGAGAAAAATGATGTCTTACTAATACACCTTTCCCCATTTATCACCATCACACTTGCACGTACGTCTGGCAGTACTATATTTGGTTGTCTTGTGCATAAAATATAAGTATTTATTGCTAGCCTACTGAGCACGAAGGACTAATATTTTCGATTATTATTTACGCGTGTTCTACAAATAAAAGTATGAATTCTGCTTTACATTATTCATCGACGCGATAAGGATGAAAATTCTAGCGAAACGGTACTCGAGTAATGATTGCTCGTAAATATGGAATGACGGAAATTCGAATTTAAAATGACTTTAATAAATACAAATAAATTACAAAAGGATCACAGGCACGAATTACAATTCACCATCGTTTCGGTTATTATCGTTCTTATACATTTTAATCGTCTCGATTGCCATTCGAAAAAAGCCCATTCCCGCTCGCAGAGATTCTAACCGAGATTTTTCAGCGTTAGGAGATTTCAACAGTCGTACTTCAGCAGACAACGTTAATACACGGCGCCGTGTTAAACTCATTAAAAACTAGGGGGTGTTTCTAAACTATGGCATGGCCATTCTAAGCTCTGAAGGAGTTTCAAAAACCAAAAGTTGGGAAGCGATGCAGCGGTATGCTCGTGGATGCGGCACATTGCGGAAAGTTCGAAAGATCATTATTTATCTCTAACGTAACACGCGCTCTGTGTTAATGGCAGTGCGATCGCTCGAACTTGTTTTAAGGGTCACTGCCAGCCAACGTCCTTGTTATGCGCGCGAGTTTTTGCTCGGTCTGCACGGCATACGTAACGCGATTTTCCTTCCGCGTCGATTTATCGAGCGTCGCCGTAAAATCTGCGTAAATACGGAATTTATGCAGATTAATGCACCGCCGTTATTTATTTTGAAAGCTTATGGAAACTGAAGGTTCAACGATATGCTTCTTTCGAAGTTAAAATAATCGCAGAAGCGTTCGATCGCTCGTCGGACTCCGCTTTGAGATAAGTACGAGAAAGATAATGTCTACTGAAATAAGATTGCAGTGGCAGAAAAATAATGCGAAATATGGAATGCCGGTCTACGATAATGTTTAGTCCGTAACGTCGACGATTGATTTAATATCAAACAATCCGTTGCTGGCGGTGTCGACAGATATTCACGTACTTTATCTCTAGCTCGATGACCAATTTGAAATCAACAGTTAACCTATGGATATCTGTATCAATCGTTGCACTTGGTATTCATTTATGCATCCATAAACCTAATGGTTTTTTTTTTCAACTACCAAGATAGTCTTTTTTACTGAAACGTCATAAGTTTCGTAAACTAACCGAAGAACAGAAGAATGATGTTAGGTTACTGAAAACAATGTTTCATAATGAACTTTATCGTAAGAAACTTAAAGTTAAACCATCCTTCTCTTCGGTGCTCACGATAAGTTGAGTATAAAAACCAACGGTATTCTCCTTCTTCCTTAATGAGCTCCGCTCCTAGCTACCTTCTTCGTTAAACAACAGAGTAAATTCATAGCGATTCTAGGAATTGGTCCACCGTGATTCACAAAAAGAGAGTATGTCGTTTCGACATATGAAAGAAGAACATACACGGCGACCTTCGATTAGCTTCCACGATGATTATACAACTTTCCAACGTCTGCTCGTAATTCTTGGAAAGCAAATCAGACGCGCAGTCTGTAGAGAGATAATATTATATGTCAGAAGTGCGCCTCCACCCAAAACATTTTTTATTTCTTTTTTTTTTTCTCCTAAGGAGGAAAGTAGGAAGCATCCGATTTTTTTAACCTTCGCTCATAATTATTATAGAAATATCATTTCAGTGATATCACCTCTGCTGTGAGTATTTGGTATCCAACTACGCGTGCATATGGATGAGCAAACAAACAAACAATTCTGCGTGGATTAATATAAGCATTTGTAGAATCATTGACAGCATTGACAACGGTAATTTGTTGTTTCGATCAAACGACCGTTAGGTATTATTAAATACAAAGGCGTACATTGCTATTACGGGGAGTTTGCTTTGCAGTAACGTCCTCTATTAAAATAAATCAACAAGTAATGGAAATATATTATTCTATGTTATAGAATCGTTTATATTACTATTAAATATAATCTGCAAGTGGTATTCAAGTTTAAAGAAAAAATATACCAAATTGACAAAAAATACCAAAATTAACTTGAAACTCTCAATCGAAGTATTACTGATATATATAAAAATACGTTGCAAATGGAAAGTTGCAAAATATTTTTATCAGGAAAGCTTAAGATTCCGAAAATAAAAATGCGTGCAAAACGTAACGTCCGATAACCGAGATATCACCAGAAAACGTACCGTCTATGTATTTTAAAGAATATAAATACAGAGATGCATATGGAAGACAGCAAATCGATAGCTCCAAAGTGTTGTCGTTGAATACATCCTTCATACATATCCGAAAAATAAAAAGTGCTGCGAAACGTGACGATTTATAATTGGAGTAACACGCTTCTATGCAGTATTTATGCGTGACTAAAACTACGATGCAGGAATTATTGATAAAGAACTACGACCCAATGCGTATCGATCGATCGAAATAAGTCCTCGCTGAAAGGAAACGCAAGAAATCTTGGGGAAGCTCTCCTCCCCACAGAAAGCATGCTTAATGACAAGACGCTTTCGAGCTTAGCTTTTCAACTGTATAATCCGAGTCTTAATTCCAAGTTGGGGGGCTTAGTTTAATCCTTTAGGTAAATTAGTTCGTATACAATCGTTTTCGTCTATAGGGATCCCACGAAAGGTGAGGCAGAAGCTTCGTCCCCCCGTGTATCAGTAAAACTGAATTTGGCTTAATCGCTCATTCATACTCGTTCATAGTCGTTGATACAAAACTCGAATCCAGCGACTTTCGCATCGCATAACGCATCGATCCATTCTCCGTATAATTCGTGTACATTATATATTTATAATTACAATGATTTTCAATTATAGTTTAATCCATCATTGTCGTTTATAAATCCAAATTGAGATCAATTGCATTATACGCTGTACAATAAAGGACCGCATGATCTGCAATATCACTTCCCCTATGCAATATCCAAAAGTATCCACGACATATAATCTACTATACTTCTATCTTCACGGCTCTATCAAAGCTTTCTCAAATCCAGCTTCACCGTGTCACGACGCGTCACGAGGAAATGAAAGTAACGAAAGCAAGGAGTAATCGATGAGCCTTCGCATAATTTAATATAAACACTCGTCCGATCCATCGTCGGCGTAGGTTCCTTCCCGGCGAGCAAGCCCACAAGCATTACTAACAGGTATCCAGCCACATCCCCTACAAAGCCACCATCCACTTTTACAAGGCACCAACCTTCGACTACCAATAATTCGGCAAAGGAAATCAATTGCACTCCGTCGATCGTCCATCCCCCCCCCTTTCAAAGAGCGCGTCGCCAATTACATAAATGACACACGGGCGAATTTGACACCAGGTTTTTTTCCAAGTCCCAATTTGCAATAATAAAGTACTCACCGCTAGGGACGACGCAACAGCGGGCGGGGACACGTGCACCGATCACAGAGTGCCTCGTTTCATGTCACGTGTACGGTGTCGAAGCCGGCGGTGCACTCGATAAGCGTTACGATGCGCTCGCGGGTCGCCGACTGACTGACCGCCCGTTTCGGTCCCTCGGCCGCGCTAATATCAGCCCACGGTTACTACCTTGCGGATATGCGCACGCACTCGCCTCGCGAAGAGCTTCTGCCCCGTGTCAAATCTCCCGATCTATCCTCCCCAGCACCACTCTTCCTTCATTCATTTTCGACGCTCCGCGCGCCGCGATCGCTTGGCCTGGGACCCGCTGTTTGATGTATCGAAGACGAATCGCGCACAGCGTGCGTTCTGTATTTTCCAGTTGAAGAGACGAGTTAAGCGCTCTGCGCACTTGTCCCGTGCGACTGGATTTGATTTAACTTATGTTTGTCTTAAAAGGTGGAACGTTTCGTTGGATTGTTTGATTTTCGAGAAAATGCGATTGATAAGACTACCTTCGATCGTGACTGCAAAGTCGGGAGGTTGTAAATATTTGAGGTGTAAACTGAGGTAATAAATGTTTATCGTATGAAGGGGGTTTATTTGATTTTAAGCAGCGTGTATTAGCCGTGTGTTATACGCATCTATTTTTACGAGGACTATATATGTATACAAACAGCGTGCTTCTAATTATATAAAACTTGGCCGTTGAACTGTTGGAATTTCATGCAGAGGATTTCGTAGAAGTGCGCGCTATAATTTAAACCGAATTTCTGGCGTAATCGATGATCGAAAATAATATACAAATTCCAGCAAAAGCTGAGGTCGTATTATAGGAAATTGCGTTTCAACGTTGGAGCTGTATTAGCATTTATTTAAAAAACCAAGTTATAAAGAGTACGTTACAAATACTGAACGCGTAGTAAAAAAAAAAGAAAAAATAGGAGACGATTGTGCTGGAAAATAATTACGGAGAAAACGCAGGACGGTTCTAGAAGTCATACGCGCGACGGACCTTTAAAAAAGAACGCTCATTAATTAGATCGACCTTGTTGTCATCTAAACTGCTTGATGAACGAAGCGACAGACCGTGTTAAGGTTGTACATAGAGTTTTTGGTAATTACTGTGACGCGCGTGTGACTCTTCGTTCCTCGAATTTTAGTTGCCTATTAACCCTTTGCGGTCTCACGTCGGGTTTAATTCGACATCGCGTCCTTTGCTGGCGGTGCTTTACGACTATTGTAGACGCAAAGCAAATAAGCTCTCGCACGTTCTGTTAGATTTCCGTCTAGCAGAGCTAAACGTTTAAAAAATCCTTCGGGTCGACCAATATTTATATAAAAGTAGAGTTCGATTACAAGCTACAATACAAATTAGCTCGCGCAGAACAAATAAAATGCTGCGAATCGTCAAAAATTCGAATAGCTATCGAGTGCCACGGAGCATTCTCTTCGATTAAAAATCACATTTGCCAAATAAACCCTCCTAAAATAATCATCGCGTTATACGTTATCGCAATTGTACACGTGTATGATCGTGCAAGTAGAAAATTGCATGCTTTAGAATAAACAGACTACACGTAACTCTTTGACTAAGATGGAATCAACGAGAAATCCTCGCTTCTTCACAGAAGAATCTTTAGCTTTAACCTCATACATTTATTTCCTAAGCACCTGATATGTTTACACGTTCCATGCCAAACGAATCAATCCGCAAACCAATTATTAGTTGTGCAACTTCGCTTCCACCATTTATTTTTCCCTAAAATTCGACGCTTTATCAAAAAAAAAAAAAAACAAACTGGTTATACACGATTCAAACTATCGTCCATCATCGTCCACTACTTTCTCTCGTATTTCGCGCAGCTTACGAGTCCCTCGTCGAAAAAAACCTCGGCTTACCGCTAAAAGCGTTTATAAAAAAGCCGCGGGAGCAGAGTTGCACACCTAATACGATAGTTCTCCTGGCGTAACAACTGCCTGTTATGCACGCGCCAATGTTTTTCGATCGCGCACGCCGATCCGTCATCTCGAGCTAAATTGTCGTCACGTTACATGGAAACCACCGAATCCGTAAAACCAAGCGGCGAATCGTCACGAGCATGCGGAACGAGATTTCAGGGGCGCTGACAGCCTGATCGGTAAATCATTGCACCGCACACGCTTCCCAGCGAATATTCCATCCGGCGAATCCTGCGCTCGCGCCACGAATTCAACCGCGTGAAATCGGCCGACTGCTTCGAGTCGAGTCGCCTCGGGACGGAGGCGAACATGAGATCCAGGCCCCCTTCGAACTTTTTCCCCTTCGAACTGCAGAAATTCTCGCTTTCTCCGCAGGCTACGAGGTTCCGCCCGGCGCGTCCCATTTTGTACGCCGATCTGACCGTCGACGTTGATGCCGACGAAGGCGATACCAACATCCAGGAGGCTGATAGCGCAAAAAAGTACGAAAGTCCGTTCGAGATTATCCTTAACGCGAGCGCAGGATCCTTTGTAACCCGCGATGATCTCCTCGTAGCCTTCTGTTTACGTGCTTTCTCTCGATCCGACGAAACCATCGTTTGGTGGAGTAAACGTGTCCGTTCAATAAACTTTTGTTATGTTTATTATGTTATGTTTGTTTATTCCACGGCTCAGAGAGGTTTGGGGATTATGTAGAAGGAATTAGAAGGGAGATCAAAGTCTCTGAGTCATCGATTGTAGAGTGTAGGATACTTGAGATAACGAAACGTTATGAATGGCTAAAAGTAATGTACCTTGCAGACGATTATTTGTCTAATTTAAACTTATGAAAAGTGTGTAAAGTGCATCACGATATTTTGCATAATTTCAAGCGAGTTTTGAACAAGCAGGAGGGAGTCGCGGAATTTTTCGCAACAGCCAAACTCCGAGAAGTTCCGTAGATTATTCCGCGTCCCTAAGTTACATCGCACTATCGCTTACAAGTGACAGAGTTCGGGATGCATTATCCCAAAGTCGGCAGTACTTCGAAGCCGAGTAGTCAACGCTTGAAATTTATGAGACGTGCCGTAATCCACTTGCTTCCTAATCAATGACTCATGCGAACTGGGGGAACGTAATTCGGTGGTCGTCTGAATGCGCGTTTTCTAGTGTAAACAGGAAAGTAGTCATTTGACACGGCTATTTATAGAATAAACAAGAAAAAGGCCCTCGTGGAGCATCCCTGGAGGAGGCACGATGTCGACCGCCGGCTACAAGGCCCTTCCGACGAATCACAAGAGTAAAATTGCAGCGTGTAAACCAGGATACGGCACGGTGCACGTTCGTATAACTCTTTATATGCTTGTCACCCCTACAAAGATTTATCTCCCTCTATACCTCAGGAAAAACCGACGTATTCCAAACACGTTGCCTCAGCCACGATGTTTGTTCTAGAGCATCGACGATCGTTTATAAAGCTCATTGTTATACGTGAAATTATTTAATTATAATTACAGCAGTGTTGCGTTGTCGTAGAAAAAATGATTAGCAGGAGACAGAGAAATGAGCGAATAATGGGAATTACGCTCGACACAATAATCGCGATCATCGTTACGGGGATAAAGGGAGGATTCTTCGTTTTATTTCAGGAGGATCAGGCAAATCCTACGATGGCGGAAGACTCAACCTGTGCGGCAAATCCTCATGTTAATCCTAATCGTCGTCCATCCGCAAAAGTACCCGCTACTCCGCCAAGTAAAAAAGTATTGAGTGCATCCACTGGCTCCGTGGAAAGACGTCGTTTGGAGACTCAGTACACCACGAAAAAGAAGAGATATGCGATGCTGACGAAAGAACTGATGGATAAAAAGGTGAATTATGCGCCGCTCGCGCTTTGCTCGCACTTTCGAATTATCCGTGGAATAATACGATATATTATTAATCTCCACGTCGATTATAATTCGGAGACAAGAACGTTTAATCGATACTTTACTCTTCTGTATTGCCTTGCTCTTCGATTTGCAATTTGGAATTTGGATTATTGATGCTCACTTTTATGCGGACAAACCATTTGGCTAATATCCGATTGTTTCGTTATAGTACATAGCCATGTCTAATAATTCTTCTAATTTTCTTTATAGTACATAGCCATGTTTAATGTTTTTTCTAATAGCCATGCACGTATCATTTAAATAGACAAGTATAAATGAATTTAAATTCGTACGTATTTAATTTCGTTGGTAGTATCGCAATATGTTTGATATCTCATGTTTTCGTAAAAAAAGACCTACGATCAAAACTTCATATACCACGCATAATCCAAATTTTCCACTATCCTTTACACGAAAATCCACAATTTCTATGGTACAAAATTTGCATAGTCCATGTATCATTTAACGGTTTGAGCCTCGTAATCGGCCTAAAAGCTTATATCCTAACATTTACGAAACTTCGCATTTAACCCAGAAAATATTCATCATTTTATTTTCCCTAAAGGCCCAAAATTTCTGTAGCGCGAAATTTCTGTACGTCCACTGCTTATCCGAAAACCACTAAATTCCCTATCCCTTCTAAAACAATTAATCTCCGCATTACGAAAGTTTCAAGCGTTCACGAGTCATTTACCAACACGGATAACTATGCGAAACTCCGTATTCGACCTGAAACTTTTTATCGCAAACTTTCAACGTACTCGCTCGTTGCTCAAAACCTGTAATACTTGATAATTTTCCCGTAAGCCCGCGTTGGTCCAAGATCAAACGAACCCCTGATACATCAGTTTAAAACCCTTCTTTCCCGCTCATCACCTCTGGTTCTTCCATGCGATATATATACCGTAGCTCTGGTGGTTCGAAACCCAGCTTAAAACAGTTAATTCCAGACCAAATAACCTCAGCAGCCGGTGTCGAAAGCGAATAAAAAAAAGTGATAAATAAAAAAAATATTAAAAAAAAACAAAAAAAACCCTTATCATTTATTGTAAAATCTTAAAGTTATAAAAACTCCTGAAAACGCGACGTCCCATTTCCCGACCAATGATCACCGCAAAACCATTTCCTACGCCCGCAGAAAACAGTCCAAGAATTGTACGACGACATGTCGCAGCTCCGCGAGAAGGTAATAGCATCCGGCGGAAAGGATCCCGGAAAACCGGAAGACCTGAAATTCCTCGATACCGCTCATACGAGGCAAACGACCATCGAACCGAATCCCCGCGAAAGTAGCACCGAGGAATCGACGGAGCAACCCGAAGACGACCTCGTGACCAAATTCCTGGACTCCCTGCAGAGCCAATTGCAGGAGCTGCCGCGAAAAATCCACGAGCTCTGTCGAGATACCTTCGAGAGGGACTCGAATTTCGCCACGTTCGTCGCCTCGTGGCTGACCGACTCGAAGTCGGAGGGCAGCGAGATCGCCTTGGAAACCGAGCTGGATGCTTACAAAATCGCCAGCGACGACCTGAAAGCTCGATTCGAGGTGGTGGCCGATGGACACAAGGAATGGACCGAGGAGATTTTGCGAGGTGCGCAGGGCTTGCGAGAGGAAATCTCTCGATGTCGCGCTCGTATGCGGGAACTGAGCGGCCTCGAGAACCTGAGGAACGTGAGGGAGCAGCTGGTGAACGCCCAGGAGGAGCTGCGGCTCGAGAGGGAGAGGGCAGGCCAGGTGAAGGAGCGGACGAGGCAGGCGGAGGCGCAGTTGCAGAAGGCGCGGACGAGGATTCGCGAATTGGAGAACCAAGTGGCGAGCGACGAGGAGAAGCATCAGAAGTTGCAGGCGAGTGTCAGGACTCTGGAGAGTCTGGCGAAGCAGAGGGAGCAGGCGGCCGAGCAGAGGGTCAGGGACGTGCAGAGGGCCCTGAAGAACAGCGAGGACCTGGTGGCGAAGATGGAGACGCAGCGGGACAGCTTCGAGTCACGGTTGTACTCGACTACCGATTCTTGATGCTTTTATAATCGCTTCAATACATTCCACGTGAATATTTGATTGTTAAAGAATCAGCTACTGATATGCAGTGCTCTGGTAGTTATTGATCTAATCAGTTTCCTTTACTTTGGTCAAACGTTTCCAATTTTTTCCTGAAACTTTTGAATTTAGAACTACAATGATACAGTAGATAGAGACTAGGACTTCCACGCGAAAGACTCGAATTCGAATCCCGTCCATCACCTCTGGTTTTTTCATGTAATATATATATATATATATACTGTAGCTCTGGTAGTTTGGAATCCACCTTAAACACTATGTCCAAGGCCAAATGAACTTAAAAGTCGGTGCAGAGAATCAATTAAAAAAAAAAACTTTTAAACTCAATAGCTCGATTGAAAAACTATATATGTTTTCTCTTGCGTCTCGTCGCGGGTACTTTAGGCTGATGGAACTGAAGGAGAAGATGAGCGAGAAGGAGGCAGCAGCTACTAGGACAATCCAAGAGATGTCCGAACAAATGGAAAGCATGAGCAAGATTGTGCGAGAGGAGAGAGAAAAAAGGTACGCCATGACACAGCGCTGCTAAATGTAGCTAACCGTAATCATAAAAAGATTGGGTTTAATTTGGCGGAAAAGTTTCTTATTTTGTTCGCATGAGAGGAGAGACAAAATATAAAGATACGTTACTGTAAGTTGGAAAGGGATAATTGCCCCTTAAAAATATTATTCCCGATAGGCAGCAAACTGAGAACGCTTGTTGCGCATCGGAAGAACGTTACAGGCAGCTCCAGGAGAAAAGTCAAAACCTGTGCGAACTCTCGAAGCAGACCAACCACCTTTACATTACAGGTGTGCAATATTAACTTTATTCTACATATTTAATATTTTTCTCGTTAAACTCGTACGATTTACGATGCACGTGTAAAAAGAAAAAAGGTTAAATTACAAATATTTCACTCTTTTTTTTATTATTTCTTCATCTCCAATTGCGCGGTTCTGCGTAATTATTTTGTCAAAGACTATCCAAGTTATTTAAATATCGTCATCCATTTGCCCGTTATTTATTTTTTAAAGTCCCCCGCTGATAAACCATCACCATAAAAACCGATTTTTGAAATCAAGAAATGCTGTGTATCGTACAATCGGAAACCATCGTTTGGATAATAATTATTTCAATACTCTAACAACTCTGCAGATGGAAATCATACGGATAATGAGATACGCTTGTACAACGAGCTACAGGCCGCGCGGACCGAATTGGAAGAACAGAGAGAGAGGATGATTCAACTGCAGCAAGAGAAGGAGGAGATCATCACGCTGATGGATCGGGTAGCCATTAGTTTGCACTATTCTCGAGATCATATTTCTTCGATCATTGATGCAAAGTCACGAGTTCCGAATGAATCTACGCTGATTATCCTTACAAAGTAACTTCTTAATCGTTTTTTGCCTTTGTTCGCCGGCCAGAGTCGTGACGACGAAGACGAGTCGAAGCACAAGCTCGCCGTCGAATTTCTATCGAAGTCTAAGGAGCTTCAGAATCTCACGATGGAGTACGCGGAACTCGAAAGGCTGGCGCAGAATGTGTACGTTTTTCATAATGGCTTTAAATATTTATCGAGACATCGCTCAGAAAGAGCTGCAACTCTCTGTCGCTGATTGGTTCGTACTTTATTATTCTTTCTTTATATAAAAAGGTACAAAATATAGATTTTTATTATATGATATTATATGCCTAAATATTCCTTATGAATAAATTCCTTATGAATGTAATTCCTTATGAATCTCAATCCGCCACTGACTGATGATCTACATCCCTATTTCGATATATCAGTCATCGCTTTTGTATTTCTTCTCGACATTTCTACGAACCCACCCTACTTTTTTTCCACAACATTTCCTTGCTTCACCAAGCGTCTTTCCCTATCACGGTTTTCTTTCATATATTGAAGCACATAGTTCACCAATCCACTCTTCCGTTGGAAAACAGACAGGAGAAAAACAGTATCCTGGAGAGGCAGATAACGGAGATTCAAGCTCGATTGCGCGCTCAATCTAAAGAGGATGGCAGGGAAGCGCTGAGCGCACAGGCGATTGAGCTTCAGCAGCAAGTGTCGGATCTTCGCAACGCTCTAACTGAAGTGGCGCAGCACAACAAGGAACTGGAAATGGCCTTGACGCAAAAGCAACTGGACCTGGAGCAACGAGATCGCGTGCTCCACGAACAGAGCAAATTCTTAAAGGCCAGAGACGAATTGCTTAACGCGTTGAAAGCGAGAAAGGAGGAGAGAGATGAACAGTGCGCGGATACGGATGACAACTCTGAAACCGATCAAGTACACCTACCTTGCCTCTAAGCTTCACCAGAAACATTTACACCTGGTGGTTCAGATCCCCCACCTTAAACAGTAGGTCCTAGGACAAATGACCTTAGCAGTCGGTGCCAAAAAATGAATCTAAAAAAAAAACATTTACACGTCAGAACCGTTTCTAAATCTTCGTGCCGCAAGTCGTAAATTTTTTTTTAACTCATTTTTAGCATCGACTGCTAAGCTCGTTTGGTTTAGAACCTACTGTTCAAGGTAGATTCCAAACCACCAGAGCTACATTATACATATCACGTGGAAAAACCATCGATAATGAGCGGAACCACTACACCATCACTAACTCTACTAGCAAATTCCATTATCATCCCCCTTACATCCATGAATAAACGAGCTAAACAAATCTCTATTTCTTATCCTATTTCTATTCCTTCTTTATCCAGGTGAGCAGGGAGATAGCCGCGAAGACGGAGGCGATCCAGGAGCTGTACCTGACCTTGGAGAACAAGCAGCTGCAGATAATGCGGCTGGAGAAAATGGTGAAGCTGATGGAGGACCAGCAGGACCGTGCGCAGGCGCAGCGGACCCGCCTGGAGAACCGCATAGCGCAGCTGGAGCACGATATCCAGAGGAACAAGGAGCACCGGTACGTTGGCGAAATCGCACCATCGATGCTCGATCCTCCTCCGGCCTTTTCACGCCTGGAGACTAGTTCTCGCGCACGATCCTTCCACGACAGGCGGTCCTTCGATCCGCGATTTCTGCGGCGTTTCTCCCGCATCCGCGGCCTCGCGTCCGCCAGGAAGAATCCCCAGCTCTCGAGCAAGTCCTTCTCGGGCGCCTGCAGGTCCTCCGACGAGGATCTGGTTTACGTCTGCGAATCTTGCAGGCGCCAGGAGCGAGTCGCGGGCCAAGGTGCGAGACGCGAGGTCCGCGAAGCTGAGGATCTCGAGGATTCGTCCGAGGGCGATTCCTCGGAGGGCACCGTGCAACTTTTGGGCGTTGAAAGTCGTCGCGGTAGCAGGGAGTCGCGAGACGATCGATGTCACTCTATTAATTCCTGCAGAGAGAAGCGCTTCGCGCCTCCTGAAGAGCGCACCTCCACGTTGTACCGATATACCGTGTAAAGTCGATTTCCTTTGAAATCCCAGGATCTTGATTTTCGTCCCTCGCCTATTTCTGCTATGGCATATCGTGCTCCTTAAAGTTATCCTTCGTATCTATTTTAAGATTTAGTCATTGGAAATATGTATATATATATATGCGATATGTATTTACGAGTAGTACTGGAATAAAGGGCAATGGGGAGAATCCGCAGTACGAGAAGTGATCTGAACCTGTCGACGTGGAACGAAGCGCCAAATTTTATATCTGTTCATTAGGTTTAATGAGAGATTCGCTTCATAAATCATTTTTATACTGTTTAATGAAAACTTTATATTGGAGAAATATTGCAAGTATTCGATTTTGTGATATACTTCACGAATGGCGCTTTAATTAGAATAATTGCAATACATGTTAAATACGCGATCCTCGTAGGTACAAATTCTAAGAGACTTTCGATAGTCTGAGAAAAGATCGTTTACGAAAATTTGTCAGTTCCTAATCGATGGTAGATATAATCTGTTACGAGGACCGGGTTGTGTATTAATATTTTTAATGTGGTCTGCTTTAATAGGCTAGGTACTCCCTGCTACGATACTTCGTGTCTTTTTATATCGAATACTAGAGTTCCTTACAGAGTGCCTAGCCTTTGAAACAGACCCTCTCAGAATTCCCTTGTTCTTCTTCATGCATTATAATTTTATGTTTTAGGAGTAAAGGCTTCGGCATCCTGTAAGAGACTCTCAAATCGTCGTCGGCGTTTATGCGATCGTGAAATTAAATTTCGTGAAGAACGGGTCAGAGGGTAGTGATTGAATTGCTTCAAAATTCGAATGTTACAACGCTTTTCTTCGTTTTCGCAAATATTGTCGACAAACTGCGATCGTAGAGAAAATCAATTGTGTAGCTCATAATAATTGTGCCCGAAAATTAACTGCAAGTCATGTTTGTGCGAAGAAAAGTGTCCTTTTATATGTTATTTTAATTTAGAGATATCATTTACAAAGCAACGTTTATAAATACAATGTACTTATGGATACTTTTTATTCACTAATAAAAACTTATAAAATTAAATTATGTACAATCCAGGAATATCGTACAATTCTTGGTCAATCGCTTTCGTTATCGCTACTTCCACTGTATGCCCCCAATAAAGAAAGACCGGTACCTGTAGAACTTGGTGTATTTTTTATACCACTAGAGGAAACGCTATTATCCGATTGATTATTGGTTTTTTCATTGCTCACAAGTGCATCCTTATTAGGGGCCTTTTCTTGTACTTTACTATCCTTTGTATTTACAGAACTTGTACCTATCTTTACTCCCAAATTCGTTTTTTTCTTGACCAAACCCTGCATATGCTTCTTATTTGATGATTCTCTACTTTCCGACCATGAAGATATATCGCTTGACTTGGATGAGTGACAAGCGATATCCTGAAAAATAGTGACATATTATGTTTTCATTTAAATCACAAATGTAACAAATATTATGCGAAATCGTTAATTCAACTTACCATTTCTTTTGAACTCCTGCTTTCTGACACTGGTAATGCATCTGAACTATCCTTTTCTTCTTTAACGGCTTTCAATACCTTCCTTGGGGGTTGACCAGTTTCGCTCTCATCTAATTCCACAATTTCCTCCTCCACAACAATGCCAGCTGACTTTTGCTTCTTACCAAACACCGACTTAATATACTCTTCGTCGAGTTCCTCTTGCTGCTTGATCGTCCTCTCTTTGGCTGCTTGTGTATCGAACTGCTCTAACATCTGATCGTAGTCGATGGTTTGTTGTCTCCTGTTCAAGTCTTTCAACTCCTCCAAAGATTCCAGCAATTCAAGCTCCTGCTTGGACTGTAATGTTCTCTTCTCTAAGAGCTTCATAGGATTAGTCGCCTCCTCCTCCTTTTCCTCGTCTTCTTCCCTCTGCGCTTGTTCCTCCGCAAGTTTCAGCGCCATGAAGTTTCTGGTGGCGCCTGCTTCTATTTCGTAATCCGTATTTTTCGGATCGGTCTTGAAAGATATCTCTTGCAGGCATCGAGTGCACTTAATGTAAAATCTGTAAATCCTTATGCCCAGATAGTCATCACCCTCGACATCCTCCTTTCGAGCATTGAATTTTTTCCCCTTGTATATATACTCCCCGCAGGTCTTGCACCTCATGTTGAACGGCGCCATAAGACGTACAGTGTATTGTCGATTTCGGGCCAATTTCATACGAGGTATCTTCGACGGATCAAAATCCGGCGGGTAATATTTCTAAAATGCAATAAAAGATTTCAGTTGATAGTAGATTAAATACAAACAAAAGTGAAAGTGCACAGATGATTCTGTTTCACTTTGAATAAGAACAATACTTACGTTTAATACTTTTCGCTCTGACATGTTGCTGGTTTGTTTTCACCAAGATTCTTATACTTTATACAGATTCTGTCTATATCAGTCTATCTATGATGTCGATAATTATACTTATATTATCGTATTAAGTTTTATGTATACTATATTTTATAATATTGGATAAATATAGAAAAATAATATTTCTTTGACAGACCTTTCACTAAAAACTCACTGCAAGAGACACAGTTTTTACAGTATATTGTAGGTTAGAAACCCAACTGGAACGTCAGCTGATGTGAACTCGTGCGTAAAAAAGAGCTCACGTGCGCAGGCTATGCAACCGAACGTCCGAAATAAAAGTCACTAAGCCAGTGCATCCTGAAAGCTCACAGAACTAGGTTACCCGCGTCGTAGTTCAAATTTGTCCTCTGACGTTTATTTGAAATCGTTATTAGATATTAAAAATTATCCCGATATTTAGAGTTGCTCCCTATCAAAAATAAATTTATTTTATAAACAAGTATAAACTAATCAAATATTTATTCTTATAGATAACTTTAGATAACGATTCTTCTAAACCACTATATAAATTTTCAGGAGGACCAACGATGACGGACAATTCACAGTGTGCCTACGAAATTCATTTATAAGATTATTATTCTCAATACATGCTCTTTCTCAAAATGCGTGTATACCTCCATAGCGCGTATATAAAATTTCCTCCAAACTCGTACACCGAGCTACAGACGCAAGCAAGTTGAAAGAACACCGGTGCTAACGCGCAATTAACATCCAGGTCGTGAATTAATGCGAAATGTTTAACGGATCCTGGGCCCCTTCACGATGAATTAAAAGGACGGCAAGACCTCCCCGGATGTTTCCCCGCGGTCCTCTCTAACGTGAATTTAATATCCGTGAATATAATGCGGGCATTTGACCGAACGATGAAAGCAGACGTACAGAAGAAGCCGGGCTTGCTTCGTGGAACTGGATTCAATTCGGCTTGGAGTGCGTACATATAAAGGTTATTCAGGCAAACGCAAGGTCATGGGTACATGACTTGGGTCAGTCGACCGCGTAAAACCGACGGGCGAGATCTTCGCGCAAAAAACATCTTTAAAAGGACTACTATCCCACGTTCCTCGTAGAATGGGAGAGACGCCGCCGCGAATATACAGGGCGATCCTAAAGGGGTGTCATCGAATTTGCTCGATACATCCAAACCGGCCGAAAGATCTTTAACCCTCTACGAATAACGTTTCTTCTACATTTCTTTTTCACTCTCTTCTTTATTTCTCTTCTTCTTCACAAAATCATACTTTTCAAAAGCATTTTCAAAAGCAAAGAAATCGTCTTCGAGAATAGAATTCTCAGAGTCCGAAAGCAAAGACGTATATCGATAACTATAACGTCTCGAATTACTTTTGCAATGTGCAATACTCAAAGAAATTCCATTTTGTAAAGTAACCCTTTGCAAGCCTCTCGAGTGGTGGTCAGAGTTACGTTCTGCCGGAATTCCTCGAAGTACGGTATGAGGTCAAGAAAATTTTGCCCGGGAGGATAATTCCATGGGATAGTTTACTCGATAAAGCGCTTCTCCCAAGACAGGGATTTAAGGTACGGGCCGCGGATAAGTCGAAGAAGTATGGGCGATCGTGATTTACTGGCTGTAAAGCGATCCTCCCAACTGGCTGATTGGTCAGTGTACCTTCGCCGATCCGATCTCACGAGCTTATGCCATGGAGGGCGCAATAACTGAAGCGAATGTGTCGGTTTGGGTGGTCTAGCATGTTGCACATCCCGTACGAATATTTTGGCCATTAGAAGCAGGGGTCGATGACCGCGACCGCCAGATTTTCGCGCACGTGAAACGATAATCGTGTTAACTCCTCGATCGAGTTTGATTTACGATATGTAAGCTCTGTCGATCACAGAGAACTTGTCGATATTTGTTTCTCATTGTTCATAACGATTGTTTATCCATTCGTTGTTTTTGACGACAGCGTGTAATTTACAATGGAGCAAGCGTACCCAAAGCTGTTCCATGCGATTATGTAAACTGAGATGAATGAATAAGCAATGGAATATTCAAATGCAATATTATCGCTGGAACTTTTGTTCGTTACTTTCCACGGTATCGCGGGCAAACCATAAACTGTGTACGCGTTCTTGGAGACAGAATTAGAACGAGGAAATTTTGTCGTGGGCGTTGTTGTCCTTCGGCTTATCGTGCGTTAATTTTTCAGCGCCCTTCTGGGAGTCTAACGAGCAACGTGTGCCACACTTTTTCTATGGGCCGCCGCGAGCAACATAAATCAGATTTATCCCTTGCTCACAATCACCCCCAGGCCTTACTTAAATAAATTCTGGATTATTTAATGTAAATATTAAAGCCGCGCCAATGAAAGTCATCGTGCGTGGACGACTTCCTCAATGAAAATATTGTGTATATTAATCGAAAGAATTTTCGAAAAGTATGTTTTATCAGGATACTCACAGGCATCGCGTTACATTAACGCAAAAATCGATGATGTGCCATCGTATATTATCAACAAATGTCTCGAACCTTCGGCTATTGTAATTCGCTTAATGGAAAACATAGAAATGATAGAATTAAAATAGAATTTAATCGGATAGACGGCACATGCTGTAACCAAGCCATTGATATATCACTGCTTTTCGTAATCTAATTTACATAACGATCGAATTGTGTTACATTTCGTAATCACGGATAGGTTTTGCTTAAAAACGATTCGAACCGAATCGAGGACTTTCGATCTTAGTTCGTTGGTGCATTAACTAAAAATTAGACGAGATTTACACGTTGCTCAGCCATCGTGCCGACGAATGTGAGACCCTGAATAAGCGGGGCGTTAAGGGATTAAAACGGATAAGATTCTAAGTTAACGAGGCAGAAATCTTAATTAGACATTTTCGAGCAACGCGTTACTTGTTATCCCGTGAAAAAGGCTTCTCGCATTTTTGAGTGGGCTGTACTATTCGTGGAAGCCGTTCCATTCATGGAGTGTAGATGCTGCTAGCAGTCAGGGGTGCTCATCTCGGGCCATGGCCATCGCAATTCCCAGCAAGAAAAGCGAAACGATAAACCTTAGGCTAGTCAAGCGTGACTTTTCGAAAAAATATATTTCAAAAAAATAAAAATCGTTTGCGCGCCATAAGCGCGCAACAAGTTGCCACAGTTTTCTTACTCTGCAAACTCACATAGCACTCGAACCCCAGTTCAAGAGCAACGAGTAGAGTGGTAAGTTGACATTGAATTTATCATCGATATTTCTCATTAAAATTCTCTACTATAACGCCTTCTTTCGAGTAAATAGCCTCTTAATAATTTGCATAATTTTAATTCACTGTAAACGAATTAAAAGTTTAAAAATAATCTACCTATAATACATCAAATCCATCAAAATACAAAGAAATAAGACCCCCCTCGAAAGACTGTAATCATCAAAATTATTTTTAAGCCTGTGAAATTTAAAAACAGTTTGTAATTACTAGAATCGATTAGAATACTACGCGCACAAACGAAAAAAAAAAAAGAGAAAGATGTGCGTGAGCGACGTGTAACGCTTAATAAATTTCTTTTCATTGCTCGGACCTTGAACATAAGGGTTAAAACACGGCAATTGTCTTTCACAAGAGATTATGAGATACAATATATAATGAAGAAGTTTAATTGGCTTCCACCCAGATCTCGCAGTGGCTTTCGCGAGGCGCGATATCGTTATCTTTACATCGTACTCTACGCTTCTTGCGAAATTATGCTGCACGCCTTCATTCAAGGTTACTCGAAAACAATGATAATGTACGCCCACAAGGGAGCGTAATCCGTCTTACCGTGACGGTGCGTACTATAGTTACGAACTATTTTACGCACGCTACTCCAACGTATTGACGTAATACCACGTCGGTCACCGGTTGCTGATACAAGAAGCGCAATGTCTGCGTAACGCCTGATTTTATCATACAGAGCGTGGGTTATACGGAGGGTGAGCAACCTGCGTTGACACGCTATGACTTTAACCTGTTAACCGGGGAGGACTAAGTTGACTCGTCGCGCAAAGTCCACGTCGAACAAAATTATTCAAATCCTGGCAAAATGTGTGACGATCACGCTCAAAGAGAGTGATTATATACCGTATTTGTTTATTCGCTCGCGGTGCGCGAGCATTTTGTTCTTGTTTACAAATTGAGCATTATATATCTACCTGAGAATTTTTGTCGTTTTCCTCGTGAAGGGGTAAATTGATTATCGTCCATTTGCACACATAAAATAATCGAATTATATAATATAGCGTAAAGTACAATGTGGAATTATGCGACAATAATCAATTTAATGCAACCGATAAACCCACGTTTAATTATTAATCGAAAGCAAAACGGTGTTTCTTTTTCTCGTAGATATTCTCGTATAGATGTATTATCAGTACCTTCATCGTGAATGAAGATAACGACATTCTCTCGAGGTCTCGGTGATCGATATTCAAACTTCTGATGAGCTTTGGTCCGTCCACGCTTAAGTGGCCGATCGCTTCTTTGTCGAGCATTCGCGGAGCAGAGTTCCGTGCGCCGAAGTACTTATATGGCAGACGATACAATTTCTTAGCGAATTCCAAGACGGATTCCCTGCGATCCTGGCGAGACACTCGGGCATCCTGTCCCGCGAAGGTACCGTCAGCTCCTGCCAAATTATCAAGGAGAAAAACACTCGTTTACGGGCGCCACCAGATGTGCTCCTTCTTCTTTCTTTATTATCCTCCTTTCGTTTACCGCATCTCGATACCAATGAAATTGGATACCGCCTTTTTCGACGTAGAGAAATATCCTCCCTTTCCCAAGATTTGTTGTGATCATGCACATATATATGTATGTGTGCATGTATGTATGTATATGTATATCATGTATCAGATTCTAATGTTTTATGATTCCGATCAAGTTTACTAGGTATTTCACCGTCGAGAATTACGTCTTATCGGCATGAAATATGCCGACAATTATGGGCTCTTCGTGTAAATTTCATTATCCGAAAGGTATCAAAATGAATCTTAAAAGCAAATAAGCGCGGGGGAGAATGAACCAGGTACTTTCGCATGGGATATTTCAAGCGCAAGGTATCTACACGCGATAGCTTTAATTAATCGTTAAGATCCGTCAATGAACAGGCGCATTGTCCAATAATATCCCAATACCAGCTCGTAGCTTCGTCTTAGAAGAACAATATTTTCAACATCGCCATACACAATAAGATTACAACTTTCGTCGTTCTCGTACCTCAAACACGTATCAAAAAATTAAATCTCTCAACGCCACGAACAACAGCATTAATAACAACATCGGACACCGTCAACACGAACCTAAGTTTAGAATAAGTTCCAAGACCTTATACGATCGTCACAAAAATATTTTCATCCTCATAATATTCCACGATCCAATTTCGAATCGCAACCAATACTCTACCACCATCTCTACCAATCACGAGGTACCTCATAATCATACCTCATTCCCCTCTATCTCTCAAAAAACCATAAACCCCAGCGCACAACCACATCCCCCGCCAACATCAACTTCAAAGTCGTTCCCCCTTTCCCCAAAACAACCCCCCAACTCCCAACCCAGAAGACACCCTCGATCCCCCATCAAGCGCAACGTGCCAAACACCGATGCAGGGAGCCCCTCGCGAAAGCAAGCCACCGCTTTGAGGAAGCTCGATCGGCGGACACCTCCCAGAATCCCTCAGACCGGGTCCTTTCGTCTTACGACCAAGACAATGTCCGTCTCGGTGAGGCTGTCTGGTCGACAACCCGGCACCCGGCTGTGAAAAGAGAGGGAAAGATCGAAAAGTGGCCGTGGCGGCGGATGGCGGCGGCGGCGGCGGCGGGCAGGGGAGGGGGCCGCGGGTCCTGCAAACGTTTCTCGGAAAGCCGAAAACCGAAACACGAGCCGGGCCCGGCCTCCGGGACGGCGTCGGCCCGTTTGACATCGGAGATCACCGCCATTCCGCGCCGGGCACTTCTCCCTTTCTTTCCTTCCTTCCTACGTTCCTTCGTCCTCCCGCCTCTCGGGGCCCCCTTAATGCAACGTACGTACCGTGCAGCGCGCGATCCGCATCGCTCGAAAGGCGACGGAATGCATTTCTCCGCTCTTATCGGGTTTCGGCCGCACAGGTAACGCCTTAATTGGTCCCCCGGCTCGCGCGTAGACATTGTTGCACGGACGTACGTTCTTATGAAACCCTAACCGGGCCCTCCCTTCCTTATTTCGCGGCGCTAACCGGCGCGCGAACTACCCATCCGGCAGGGGGCCGGGGGGCGGGCCGATTTAACGAGGCCGAAGGATGGATTTCGCGGGTGCTACGCGGGTGGCGAATGCGCCGAGGTGTCGTGGAAGGAGCCCCGCTCTCGTGCTTCTTGTCGGACTTCGTACCCCGTCCCGTTTCCCGTGTTAAATCTACCGTTCGCCTTTGCAGTGCTCCTCCCGTGGCGGCGTCTCGATGCGCGAACTACCGGCCGGGATGTTTTAGGTAATACGCGAGCGAAGCTGGGCGCGCTGATGTGTCGAGGTTGAACGACCTTCGAATGTGATTCGCGATGGAATTCGAATAGGTCGTGAAATATCTGCGTTGGGTACGATATATCGAAGATGTGTAACGGTATCTGCGTGGCCATAAATCCTGGGACGACTCTGGAGGAGATATCGTACCTAGCCGCTGTGGTCTGGGCCGCTCGAGGTTTCCCACAAACGGGGGAAATATCGAAGGTGGCGAATATCGTCCAGGTTTTCCGGGAACCGTAATCGGCGCGCTTCTCGATACGTCCGGATCTAGTCGAGCCGCAAACGCGTGGACTTTCTCGGGTTTCGAATATGTTTTCGTATCGTGCGTTTAAGAGGGATTTTGTACCGCAAAGAACACTTGTGTTGTGTATATTGATTTCTATTACGCTTATACAAGCTTCTTCGAGCTGATAGAAGAATGTATTATACGTTTAGGAGGGACTTTGTTCTACAAGAAACACTTGTATTATATTATATATATAGATTTTTATTGCACATATACATGCTTCCTCGATGTGATACAAGAAACTCGACCATCTTCGTACAAAACGCTGCATTACGCTTTACATGGTAATTCCATCGCTCGTTAAAATCTATCGCGCGCTCTCTTTAACTTGCGTGGGGGAGCGAGCAATATCGACCGCTACCTTCGCTGTAGTCCATACTACTTACAAGACCAACCTACGTCTCCTCCTCGCCTCTCTTCCTCCCTCGGCGTGTTAAGCTGCCGTGAATCTATTATTGGCCATCGGTATGACAAAACCACCGGTTTCCACGGTCGTAACGCGATATGTCGGGTTTCCTTGGACGACGATACGACCAGCACCGAGAATGATAACCGCGACACGTCGGCCAATGGCGTCCCTTTCAGGACTGTTTCTTTCAGCCGGCTATCTCTTCTGCGTACTACGGCCTACTCTCGTACGAGTACGAAGCCCGATAGTGGTGTTTGTTATACGAGAAGAGGAAGGAAGCCGCGGAAAACTAACCGTGAGAAATCATTCATACCCCTATTGGCCGCTATTTCATAAACTTGAGATAGGAACAGGAATCCCGGGATACGATGGCAGTGGTGGAAATCCTTGAAACGAGAATCAGTACTCTCCGCAACCCCCCGGATATCTCATTAAATCCTTCGTTTAAGTTTGCAAATTATAACGATACACGGACATGCGAGGAAATATACTTAGGAGGATTCTCCGACTTAAGAACTTACCATTTCAAGTTTCCCTTTTTCCTATTCAAGTCTTAGGAATCAATCCTATCAAGTCTTAGCATTCGATATACAAATTATTAATCCGTATGTAATTTCATGCTCGACTATTTTCTCGTTCGTCTTGCTCAATTACTCCTATATATTACGTAACTCCATGGCTCCTGGATGAATAATACCAAAAACTCCTTATTCACCCTCCGCAGCTCCCGGAGATAGCCAACGAAAAATCCTCTCAGACGCGTTAATTAAGGCACGCTTTATCTTGGCATCGCCGTTAAGGAATACCGTGGCCTTCCCGGCGGCTCGGCTGATTTACGAAGTTCTCGAGTGGAAATCGATAACAACGGGGATTGTCATGACGGACGAGAGGTCCGTAAAAATCAGCGTCGTGAAGATCGATAACGATAGGTCGGGCATCGGCCGCGAGAAGAGGCGAGGAGGAAGACGAAGACCGTCCTCGCCGTGCCGCCATTTATTCCGAACTAACGCTCCTCGGGCAGATCGGAAAAGAACACTTCTCTCGGTCGAAATACCTCGAGTTTCGAACAGGATCGGCGTGTATTCGGTTACCGCACCTTGTCGGAAATCCTGTTTGATCCCACGGTCCGCTGGATGGCCTCCCCGATTCGTACGTGATAAACGAAAAAACTTGCCGCGCAACTGCAGCACCTACGTGACACCCTGGTAAAGAGATTATCGGATTCCAGCTCCTTTCTTTCCCTCGCTCCAAAACGCTACGGGCAAAAAGATGCCCCGATGATTTCCCCGTACGTTCCTCGCAAAAACCGAATATACCCTTTAAAGCACCCTTTTTTCTCCCCGGGAGGACTGTAAGAGCGACGATAGGCCGACTTGCGCCCTTTAACGTTGGAGCCTGGCGATGTGCGTGTGTCTAGATATACTGGAAATATCTAAAGAGAGGTGAGGAGGAGGTGGAAAGGTAAATAGATCTATGCAATCGCTTGCGTATCGTGAGGAGATAATGAGGTTCCTCTGGGAATACGTCGTCGAGAATTTGGGGAATTTTTATCAGGAAGCGCGTCGAATTTTCTGCGTTGTTTCTGTGGTTGATTAACTACTGGGTCGATTTTTCTTTTCTGGTGCTTTTACGATGTTTCCTATCGCGACTGACTTTTACCACAACGTTCGACGATCGACTCGCGCAGTTCTTTTGTGCCTGGCATGCGCTCGAGTTTGATTCGGTTGAATATCGTGAAATATAATTGACACGAGGGATATGTAAGTTATATACTTGGCGGAACCTGCCGGTGTATCTGTTAGCCTCGGTTTACGCGGTCGCCTTTTTATTTGCACGGCACTTTTGCAGAACCAGTTTACCATGTAAATCGAGTGTTAAGTGTAATCTTTCCTCCGTTTGAACGCTGGATAACAAAAAAAAGTCCGGGGCCTCGAGGAATTTCCCAAAGTCCGCTTAATTGTCGATGAACATCGATTATAACCCGACAGTGATTCCAGTCGCACGCCCACATACGTATGTGAGGTGGTATTTAAGAATATCCTTATGATACGGTTTGGTATCTGATTATTCAAATGAGCTGGTCAACTGTTACCGATCGACAGCTTTCTGGTTACATTTATCAGCTCCATTAAATTTTATGAAGGCAAGGTGTAAGATAAATAATGGAATAATTATTTAAGTACTTCCTCCTCTCTGCCATTAAATATGATTGTACAAAGCCAAATATGTATATTAATATGATCGTCGATATGGTTTGCACTAATGATCTTCCCGCAAAAAAAGAAAAAAGAAAACTTACCTAATAAAGTTTCTGACAAAATATCGATTAAATCGATGCTCATCATCAGTTTCCTTAATTGCTGCTTTATCTTGCAAGACATGTAAATCCAAATCCTCGACTTGATTACTCAACTCATTCAATCTAACCAACTCCTGTCCGTTGTATTATCCGCCTAACTGTACCACGTGACCCCCGTAAAATACGTCATAAACATGGACGCACATTCTTCGTTGCCTGTCTGCCTAAAAAAACCTTCGTCGTACTTGTAAAGTACCTTCCCTTCTTCTAAGAGACTGATAATCTTGGAGATCCTTCCCGATGATCTTGGAGGGAGAAAGCAAAGTAAACACGAAGTGCAATAAACAACATCCCTAACCCCAGTTGAGAAACCGTCATTCTCCGTGCAGTTTTCGACATCTGTCAAACAGCCTCCGTGGTCTTTCTTGTCGTATTTAACTCGACGCGTACTTTTAAGTGCGCTTTCCCAGCAAAACACCCTGTATTTACGATTCGACACCGTTAGGCACCCTCCCTAGTCCCAGAGCTGGCTCTATACCTTGCCTCCTTACACCACGTGTACTTCAAAGTGGAATTCCCAATGGTAGGTGGCACATACTGTCGGATGGCATAGGAACGTTTGCTGTGCGCATCAATAAAGGTATAGCAAACTTTTCTCTACTCTACTTCATTACTACTACTCTACTAATGTCACTTTTCTCTAAGAAGCCGATATAATTCTAATTTCTCCAAAAACTCGATTATGGGCCAATATAAGTATGACGCGATCCTCGATTTTTCGAACAAAGCAGAGAAGAAGGACGCGCCGATCGACTTTACGCAGAAACGTTAGGCGACCTTACGATCATACGTCGGACGTTATAAATAAAACATGATACGCACAGGCGATTGTTTCGTACGTAGCACCGGATGACACGACGAAGCTCCGTCTGGGTTCTCTCACAGATCTCTACCGCGAGATTTTATTCCTGAATGGCAGCATCGTACAGCACCGCGCCGTGGAATGCCGATGGGATTCGATAAAGGCGGCTGCTAATCGAACGCACGCCATTCCTCCTACGGGCCATTCTGCTTTTGATTATGCACGGTGCATCGAGGGTGATGCGCACTCGATGGTCCGTGCACCTTCGTGAAAGCACTCACACGAATCGAGAAAGCGTATGCAGATTTCGTGAGGAAGACCATTAGCGAGGTTTGCATTTCATCTTTAGATTTTCTTCGCGCGATATGTAGAATCGATCAGGGCTTCGATAGCTCGAAATCCGTGCGCAACCTGCCACGCTAACGATTCTTAAACTTTACGAGCTCGAGGATCCCTTTCGTGTTACGCGCACTTTGTCGGACACTCGATCATTAATTTTACATTTTTGTTCGAAGGAAGATGATCTAATTTTAGTTTGAAATATCGTTCAGGATTTATTTTTTAAATTATTATCTCAGGCTGTATACCTGAAATTCGATTGGTCCACGAGGAGCATTCTACGAGACATTTATGAAAATTCATAATTATCGATAATATACCGCTTAAATTTGACTGGTCGGCGCAAAGGGAAGCTCTAACCTCATCTTGCAAAGTACACTGTATGAGATCATCGATGAGCGTGGTATTTTAATTTACGATCTAGATACACTCTCTCGAGCTTAATCGATTTCTCGTGATTCGTAGCCGTTCAATGATCGACGCGAACGTTCTTGCTATACCTTACAGTGTATACTATATCGATCCACGGATGAATGCGACGTTTCTATTTACGATCTAGCGGGTCGTTGGATCCTAATTAATTTCTTCGACATGCCGGCTAGACACTTGGGACGTGTCACTTATTCGAGGCCTCTGCATATCGTCACACGATGCCGCATTCTCCTCTAGGCCCTTCCTCATCGGCTTACAACGGATGTATGCCTGTAATTGGTATGCATCTAAACCTCGCTCAACCTGTCTTGCGTGTCAGTATCACTGCAGTAACAACACTTGTCCCTTCCTTACATCTGACGGATTAAAACACCCTGTCATTTTCTTCAGTATCCATATTTTCTGCATTAAATAAACATGTATATATATATATACAGCTTTTTCCTCTTAGCTCCTTCCTCTTTAACTTGCTTTATTAATTATAACTCCTTATACACCAGTACCCATAATCGTTTCCCTTTACAACACCACAGTTGTTCTTTTACATTACCCCAGGCAATTACAGTAAATTCGAGCTTATGCCAAAGTTTTTTGCCTCTTCCCATCTCAACTCTTAGAATCACTACAGTCCTCTGTATGACCATCCGCACCATTCTCATAATACGCGTATTATATATATAAAAAAAAAAAAGTATCATCTACGATAGACGCGATTCGAATTCGATTCATCTTCCTGGATGCACGACTTTTTCGCTGAGCAGCACCGTCATAAACCCTCGGAGTGTTTTATGTTCACTCCGGTATCCTGGATGGTTCCGAGGCAGTGCCAAAGCTCCGTCCTCCTCTCACCTGGGCCTTTCCAACGGCTCGGGCCTCGTGTGTGGCACGCGTGATTTACATGTGAGCCGACGCCAGTGGCGGCAGCGGGGTGTTTCTCTGTACACAACATACGTATACGCACGGCGTCATCGCACGAACTACCTTTTGTACGTGGAAAGAGGCGTTAGCCGATGCAGGATGTTTTGGCGAGGCTCGTGAAGGAATTGCAAGGAAAAGGCAGAAAGAGTGCCGGCCGACTAGACAGAGAAAAGCCACCGCATTTTTGCCGCTGTGTTTTTTCATCCTCCTCATCCCCCCCCCCCCTCTCTCTCTTCTTTTTTTATCTCTGCCGAGAGACACAACCTTTAGGGGGCCCTGCGCGCGACTCGTGATGCGCAATCAGGATGAATGGTTCCACGGGGATGCGCGTGGAAATCTATGTAGCTTGTAATTATCCGCCCGTTTTTTTAATACTGGAATGTTACATCGGGGAGGAATGTTATAACAAAATGATTTACCGCCGTTCCTCCATCGTTGTCTGTTTTGGTTTTTTTTCTCCCTAAATTAATAGGCGAAAGGACAAATATATTGTCACAAAAGCGCGTAGGTTATAAATAAAAGTTTGGGTTATGAATTAAATAGGTTAATAGAGACGTTCAAAAAAATATGTTATATATACGTAGATGCATATATATTTAATAGAGAACTTTTCAAAGAGAAACTGTAATGCATATCAATTTTGCAAGTCACTCTTCCAAACCGCGCACGTCTATCGAACAAAATAAATCAGTGCATTTTGAGAGCGAAGTATTTTTTTTTGTTCGAAACTCAGTGCCGATACGAGATATTCTTAGGATACAGGACGATGCTGCCTCGACGTCATCCGTTATCGCAATGCGCTTTGGGAATAGCCGTTAAGAAATAGCGGGGGAGAGCTGCAACACCTTTTTTCTCTCTCCGCCTTTCTCTCCGTGGTTGGCTTTCAGGTGGTCTCCTGCGATCATTAAGGTGCGTGTCCCGAACGTGGGCCGCGATATGCAAATTACGGTAAACAGTACCGTAACAAATGCATAAGGGTTACGTTGAATGAAACAATTTGAGAAAATGCGGCACCGCATTTTATCACTTTATGCGCTCCTACGCGGGGGCGTAGAGAGTACGCTTCTCTTGGCGCACTAGCAATTTTCGAAGTACACAACAATAATACGGCAAGTACAAAATAATCATTGTTCATCTCCATAAAGCTCGAGGAATATCACCATGTCGTTTGTAAATGTATCCCATTATCGACACTCGGAGAAATTCAGAATCGAGTGAATAATTATCCAAAGAAAGCCTTTCGATAATAAAGTGTGCTGTAGCCATTATAATTTAAAGCATCGGTCGATGCATGGGCCCCCCCTGCAAGGCGTAACGAATTTTCATCGCCAAAGCAATGTCCATCGGTCTTATCCAAACAAAGTAGACCCCGACTACAAAGTTCCTCTCCGGCCACCAGCCAATAAGTTGAAGTTCGTTGGAAAAAAAAAAAGAAGAAAAATACTTCTCCCCTCGCAAACACTCTACACCCATTGTGCATCGAACAAAGTAGATCCAAACTGTGGATTTCTTTTTAAGCCACCGGCGTTGAAGTTCGTTGGAAAAAATACTACTCCTCGCAAACATTGGCCGGCCATTGTTCGGGCAGACGCTCATTGGCATTTCTCAAGAAATACAAGCTCGTACTTGGGGAAAAAAGGCCTGCCCGTAGGGCGGATGTTTTGGTGTCGCGGGCGGAGAAAGTTCTCCTTTATTTTTCCTCTTTCCTGCTTTTTCGACCGAGCAGCCTTCAGGAAGTCTCCTGCCGTCATTAACGTACCGATGTGCCATACACATGGCTCGTGATGTGCAGTCGGGATTAACAAAGTCGTTTGCTTGTGTGCACATGCAATCAGCGTTACGTGTCGCGAAATCCTTTTGCGTGTGAAAGGCGTGTCCTTCTGCGATTCCCCGATCCTCTTCCAGTAAACGACATTTTTGGCAAGCTCTCCCGTCGCTCGGTGTACTTATTGGTTTTATCGAAAAGCATCCTGGAGCAACGTCCGCGCTTTCGTGCCTATCGGTGAAATGCATTTCCGCTATCTTTCTCGATATATTCCAATACTCCTCGCGGAAATTGAATCGAAATAATGTAAAGAGCGAATACGATGATTTTGTGACTGTTATACATAAACTGATATTATAATATACGAATTTATCTATACGAATTATTGAGAATTATCAAGAGAATTCGAGCTTTAATCTTAATTCACTGAGATCCTAAACGAAATATCCTAATACGATCAAAAAAAAAAAAAAAAAAGGAAAAATAGTATCGAAAAGACAATCATTCGGACGATAGTTTGTAATAAATTTAACGAAATCCTGGGAATCTTTGTCTTCGAGGTTTCGCTCTCACGTGATTTTGGGACGGCAAGCAGAAAATTCGCACGTCACACTTCGCGTTGGCCAAACTCGTAGGGAAAGTTCCGTTAGAAGTAACGCATGAGCTGGCACGTTAGAGAAACGTTACAATCGTGCCTATCTCGGAGTTTAAAAACTGGTTTTAAAAGGTCCTTTCGGGATACGGCCACCTGTCAGGCGATCGTAAATTCGCGACGTCTCTTTATCATCATCTCGTTTATCTTGCGGCATTCCCGGGACGACACGTTTCCTTTTCGAGTTGCCTTCATCCTGTTGATAATTGGCCGAAGCCACGTCGTTCCGCCGTGGATTTTGTCCTTCGGTAACGACTGCTCTGTTCATTTACCCGGAGCATCGGCCGTAAGTTAAATTTACACGAACCAATCGCTCCTGATCTAAACAACGGAGATACGAAATCGCAGCTTTGCAACCCAGAATTCGATTTCGAACTTTGTGGAGCTGCGCCACGTCATCGCGATCCTTGATCCATCGAAATATACTTCAACCACCAATGGTATTCCTCTTAATATCGACACGATCACTACTACGGATTATCCCATTTATTTATTACCTTTCAGCGCTATTGGCTAAGACAATTTAGCCTTCATCGGCCACATCTTGTAAGACAAGTGTATTTCAAAGAGCAGAACCTCGATCGATGGACCAAGACGATCTTCCGTGCAAAATAAATCAAACGAGATATTACAAGGATGTAGAATCAACGATCCAGCTCATTCGAGTAATCCTACGTACTACTAATCGTACATAGAGTACGCACAATAAAGGAATCCATACGAAAAGCAATACGTCCAGGAGCAAACGACCTCAGCACTCGGTGCAGAAAATCAGAGGAACGATCCCAACGAACGAAAAAGGGCTTCCAGATGCGATGAGCGCGATCAAACGCGGTGTCTCTAAATTACGAGAGCGAAGCTCCATCCGGCAGGCCACCATAGCTCCCGCCGGGTTCGACGATGCACCTCCAAACCTTGGCTCCGTAGGTTGAAAGCCATGCCGACGAGCAACCTCCCGCTTCGTTCGTCCCTCGGCCGGCCATTAGGCTGGGAGCAGTCGAAGGCGAGCTCGAAGCCTCCGTTTCAGTGTAAGAACTCCTCGCATACCAGACGTACTCAATGAACCGAGAGGGACAGGAACGAGGAAGAGGGATGGAGAGAGGGACCAACGAGCCGCACAGGAGCGTGCGCGCGTCAGGATGGAGCCTTGTTTGTTTCCTTCATTCTTTTCGCCAACAAGCGCCATGAGCGTTTGCCCTAGGACCTACCGTTTCTCTTCTTTGAACACTTTGGATGTTCTTCGACTGAAGGAAATAGCTGCTCGAAAAGTGCCAACCTCGACTACGTATTTTTATTTCGATTTTTAACCTAGGACCTAGTGTTTCTCTTCTTCGATCATTATGGATGTCTCAGGAAAATAGGTGTTCCAAAAGTGCCAACGTCGACTACGTATTTTTCTTTTGATTTTTAACCTAGGATCTACTGCTTTTCGTTTTTGAACACTTTGGATGTCTGAGGGAAATAGGTGTTCGAAAAGTGCCAACCTAGACCGTGCTTCGTTCTCTTGATTTCTCACCTAGGACTCTTCTTCGAAGACTAGAGATATCTAAGAAAAATAGGTGTTCAAAAGTGCCAACCTCGACCCCGCTTCCTTCCCTCGATTTCTCACCTAGGACTCTTCTTCGAACACTAGAGATATCTAAGAAAAATAGGTGTTCCAAAAGTGCCAACCTCGACCCCGCTTCCTTCCCTCGATCCCTTATCCAGAACCTACTGTTTCTCCTCCTCGAACACCATGAATATCCGAGGGAAATAGGTGCTGGAAAAGTGCCAACCTCGACCGCGCTTCCTCACCCCGACTATGTGGATACTTGTAGCGGCAGTGGACGAGCTTTGCGAGAAGGTTGTACGATGTAACCTCTCCTGGCCCTTCGCGCGGAGGGTGGAGCATGCTTTGCTCCATCATTTGTTAATAGCGGAGGTTTGGAATGATGCAGAGGCGAGGGCGTCGTCGAAGGTTTGAGAATGTCGGGTAAAGAGGGAAAGGAATGTGTCGAGGATGTCGAGGAAGGAGAGTGCGCCAGAGGGAGATAAGTGCAGAGTGCGGAGCCTAAGGTGAAGAAGGAGGAAGGTGAGCAAAGGGGGCCTGTATTGTTCTTCAAGGGGAAGAGAAGAAGTAAAGCTGTGGGTCGAGAAGATGAAGGGACGACGAGATAAAGGGCGATTAAGGGGGAAGAACGAAGGCGCGGGCTGAGGGGAGGGGGAAGCCCGCCAAGGAGTGATTGTGAAAGGAACGAGGGAGCAAATGAACATTGGAAATTAAAATAATGAAGAAGAGAGTATGCTCGCGGTCGCGAAAGACGAAGCCATGGTAATATGCTAAAATATTCCTTGATTATGCTACATATTAACGATGCGACGATCAAGCATACCTGTCAACACCAGAATATTGTAAATCTGTTCGCCAATGTACCCTGTTACATAGTTGACGAAGGACGTTTAGAATATTTGTCGTTATTGCTTTGATCCTTATCAAATTTACATACGGTATAATTTCGTGGTATACACCTTGCAATATACACAGTGGCTAATTCGCGGCTGAACAAAGGGTAAATCTAGTTATTTCCCTGATATATAAAGCGCATATAAACCCTGAGAATATCGTTACCAAAATTCCTCCATCGATACAATTTCATAGTATCCATGATATAATCGATATAATTATTTATATAATTTAATGATAAGTAAATAAAAAAAGGCATTCTTTTTTCATAGTGGATAATAAGAACGCGACTAAATCAGACACTCGAGCAAAGATCCGAGGCATTTACAGATTTCTCGCATCGAGGAGGTTCCAATGTCAAATTTCTGCGCATTTCGAAAATCCCTCGACATTGCGCCGGGACGATTTTGAATCGAAAGTTGATGATCGCCCCTGGGCCATCTTCTCTCGCGATTCTTCCTTCCTACCTTCCTTCTTTCGTCTTCGTCCCGGTACTTCTTATTTATGTGCCCATTTTCGGAAGAATGTTGCTCGATCAAGATTCAGTATATGTCGGGATACACCTGCGTGCCAACGTCGGTTCAACGGCCCTCGATGGTCCTCGACTTTCTTCTGCGTTTTATGATAATTGCCGCGGTGTAATTAAGCGATTGTCGAATTAATTGGACGTCTTGCTGGGCCCATTACGCTCAATGTCGGGCTAGGTTTCTTAGGCGGCGAATACCGAATGTCGTGAAATACGCAATCCGGTTGTTTATCTCAAAGTTCTCGCACCTTTCACGCCGATACTCCTTTCCCCCGGAGCGAATAAAACCGAAAATCTTATTTCATGCGCCCTTGGCTCCGCAATATCGTCATCCCAGCATTGTAATTCCTCGCGAGCCGGCCGTGATTTTCCCTGGAACTTAAGCTCCTTGCAGCTACAGCTCTCTTGATTAGCACTATTACATACAGGTACATACCACGATTCTGGCAAAGCCAAGACGTCACGTTTTATTTCATAAACACTCATCTTTATGAATCCCTCTAGTTTAATATAAATAATAATAATATTTCTGCATCACTCTATCCCCATAAATAATAATAAACTTCACGAATCCCTCTAGTTTAATATAAAATCTAAATCTCCGCGATCATCACACGGTGCATAATAATTTAACGTCCTTTCCATATAAGGAATGACTTTCCCTTATCAAAATATTTGCTTCTCGTCCCTTCGAGTCCAACGTATCATTAATGTCCTATATCATCAATTACTTGTAAACCAGCGAGCCGTTGAGATGAATTTTGCGTCCGACTTCTCGTGCAAAATATCCAATGCCATTTGTCTCGTCTAATTGGCTTTTCGAGCGTTTCGCCGCGCGGGTTCGGCATGTGACGCGTGCAGATCCAAGCGGATGAATGACGGGCGGCGCTGTTCTGTGTTTCCTAATGGTTCTCGCATGTAGCAGAATCTAAACGACCTTTCGATTCCTAAATGGCCATCGATCGGCACGAGCACAATATCGAGCTGCACTTTATGGCGCGTCAGCTGCATAAAATGCGACACGGCCAGTGCGATAAGCTGCTTAAATCATTCGAAATACCGCCATTTGGGAGCCCACGGCGACGCGTCGAATGGAGGCCGAAATTTCGAAAAGGATTCGATGACGTCAGCGCTTAGTTAACAAAATACTTTCAAGGGCGAGGCTAAATAATGGAATTAACTGTTTAAATATACTCTATATTTTATACTACTTTCTCTTTACTAAATACTCTTCAGATTTGGTATATCAGTGGCTAGAAAAGTATCCTCGATCTTTTTCACATTGCATCAAATACACTTTGCATCGTTTATCCTCGATGTTTTCATATTCATTTGCAAATCAGTATAGATACCAATCGTGCGATTTCGAATGAAGTTAATACGAACACGAATATACACAAAGTGCCATGTCCGAGGTGCACAATCATCGTGGAAATAATTAATTCCACTTTCGCGTCATTCTTATGCTTCTGCAATCGCACGTCTTTATTTATGCTATGCTTCGTCTAACTCGATTATCCCCTCCAAGTATTTATGGTCGCGATCGAGACGGGATGAGGCCATTTATCGCCGTCGAAAGGGCATTTAAGTTCCCTTCGTTCTTATTCTCATGCGTGAATTTAACGTTAAGAGTTTCGTGTAATCGGCAGTGTTCGTAAGCGAAGGGGTGGTCGGGCTCGTTTGGACGTCGCGCCGACTTTATTACGTGAGAAACATGTTGAGCCGTGAGGCGGATTCCCGTGTTTCGCCGCGCGCTAAACCAACTCGGAAAATGCGCCCGTGGTTTGCAGCCGGTGCAACACACGTCTGGCCCCTTAGCCCTCCGAGCACTTAATTATACGCTGCTTTACCTTCTTTAGTTACACAGGTAATTTTACGCCTTCCTACGCTATGAATAAAGTAAACATAGTGCCCGCCTTTTTCGTACATGGCCACTCGGTGATACATCCTTGACGAACTTCGGGCCATTGGATCTTCATGATATCACAGTAATTGGATAAAGCGTAGACAATGTTAATGCAAGCTAACGATGCTCGATAACAATGTTTCCATGGCTATGCTTCATTACTGTACTTCTATTGGAATATTAGCGCAATTGTCGCGATCGGAGCACGCTCCATTGTGAGAGTGAAATAATCGAGGTAGCGCTTAGGGAGGTGCACTGGCAAGCTCCTCGCGCGAGATTATCATACGGAAATAGCAAATGGAGCATTGCACGGCGGTACGTCCTTCTTGATCGTGAGAAAAGGAAGCAGGACTGTGCGCTATGGCGGTCCTGTAAACTCGATGATAAGTGAACCGAACAAAGGGACGGGGTATGGAGCAGATATCGAAGGAGTCGAGGATGGTTTACGGCTGAGAAAATGCCGTGCGGGGATAACGTCGACTATTACGAGTATTCGGTACAATTCAAAATCCTCTCAAGTTGTTTCAATACACTGCGCACGGTGGACCCCGGTGAACAGGATGTGGTGCACCGCAAAACTTTATTGCTCGTTAAATTGTAACTTGCGCTTTACGCCCTGGCGCATATAATCGGCATTATGTTCGTCTCCAAGTTTTTGAGGCAGGACTCGCGTGAGCACACGGAAGGACTATTGTCGAGAAGCCACCTATGCGCTGACGGGACCGTCGCTACCGGCTGCCCTTCGCTCTGGCATCGATTTACGAATACTGGTACGATACAACCAACATCCGACTTTCGACGAACAACGAGAGAAATAGAGTAAGGAGTTTTATACGATTAGCACTACCTTGTTTTCTTACTGCTCTTCATGTATTTCACGTTTATGTCCTTTTTTTCTACCTACATTGGAAATTTGCGGTTATACATGCATGGAGACTTAGGTGGAAAGTCGCAATGAGATTCTGTGATATTACTAGAGAGTAATGTTATAAAATAATATATTGTACGGGTGCTATTATAATATTATGGTTTATAGGTAATAATTAATCATAAGATGTGATCTTTGCGGGTAAATGGAAGCATATTCTATAAAATGTATATGCACCAAGACGATTTAGAGAGTGATTATAATAAGCAGTATTTATCTAGTAGTAATTAAAAAATATATATATAAATGGACATTTTCAGCAAATATCCATTTTCATGCGTCTCAAACACTTTGACGGTTTTCACTCGAGTGTAAACAAAATCTGTTCTCTGAAAAGAACTAAATTTGTATATCCATGTAAATATACACTTAGAAAAATATCGAATAAGTAAGCAATGTTTGTTAACATCACAACAACATTGTGATAGCGTGCTGTGCAAAAATGCTACTTTATTCGTGACACGTGTGCTTCGAGTATCACGCCAACCTCGCTTGTTCGCCTAATATCGAACGTGGGGCAAAAGGATCGAGCACAAACCATTTTGATCGTTGCTCGAAGAATTCGTTTCCATCGTGAATCGGCGGTGAATATTTAAATTCCTCGGTGTGCATTATGCACCGGGAACGGGATTTTTACCAGAAGGAATGCTACAACTTCCTTCGGTGGCGTCATCGACCTACGAGGAGAAGAATAAGAATGCCAAGCCTAGGATATGCCTCTGCATGGTAAACAGTTGCATTCACAGAAATCTTCACTTCCTCTGCAAATAAAATATACGCGCGCGTGAGTTCCACGATAGACATCGCAATTACGGGTGTCCGGCAAATCGAAACGCTCCGTGACTTCACTCCATAAGCCAATTTCGAATTGTCTCCATGACGATTCACCGATAGTCATCGCCTCCTTCGTCGATGCTTCGCATTTCTTTGGACCGTGTATAATTATTTTTTTTTTTTTTTGATAAGATATGAACGCGATATAAGATTACTGATGTAACAGTAAATAGGTAATATATCAGTTCCCGCAATAACGGATATTTATTTGCTCAATTTGGTTGTTAGTAAGTCCAATATACTCCCAATTTAATGCATGGCAGTTTGAGTGAAAAACTTAGTCGAAATTAATATACCATTTATCGTATATCGATGAATGCAATTTTTAAAACTAACCACAATTTATTACTATCCTTAATTATTAAGCTTCTACCTTGTGATATAGTGCAAGATGCCTATTATTTTATTGGACGTCGATTCGGTGGAAAGGAATGGCTCACGATCTTTTTCTCTCGCCTGCAGGAAATTTCATGATTGTCGTGGAAGGAACCCGTGGAATCAGAGGGGTGGAACACGCTTCCTATGTCAGGAAGCTTCCTACAAGGGTAATCATAAAATTAGTGGTGTATCAGGAACACGTAGGGTAGCCACAAAGCACCAAGGAAGTCGTCGGAGATCAAGCCTAAGGCTGGCCAGTCTTGTGTGACTGTTTCGTCGGTTTCGAGGAGAATACACGTGTATCGAGGAATTCCTTGGAGGAAATTATACGACCTCTCGTATCGTACTTCCCTTATATACCTCTCGATAGCACTTCCCTTCGGTCTTTTTGAACCAAACATAATTAACCGCATCGAGTATAATGTCCTCATTCAAATGTACTCCTCAACCTACTATCGCAACTTTCTATGTAAATACACAGATTAACCATTAAAGATAATATATACTTTCGCAAAGAAATCTATCCACGATATTTATCTAATACAAAACAACACAAGTACAAAAAGAGATTGCCCTCAAAATCCTGCAAAATTAATAAAGCATGTCAGATTATCAGTACGAATTCAGAGTGTTACTCAGAAGAAATAAACACAGAGCCATGGATGACGCAAACAAGTATACTTAAAATCATTGTTAACAGTATGAGCGCTATTTGTCGATTCACGAAACACGATGCTTTGCACATCGACCTTGTTCTATGATGAAAAAAAAAAAACCTTTGGCCAACGTTCTCCTCCTGGGAAGGCCAAAGCGCAGAGGAAGATTTTCCCTCCGCACCGTGCAAAATTAATGAACGATAACTGCCGGTACAAATTCGGAGGGTTAGGCGGGGAGAAACACAAGGCGGTGGATGATAACCCCTCGTTTCTAGACACGCGGCTCCCTTCTTCGAACCTGCTCGTTCCTCGAGCGACAATAGGCTTCAGTGCAATAGCCCAGACTTCCGTAGGTAAGAGGTAATGTAATAAATAACCTTGCCTCCCTTCGCCATTTCCTCGGCGGAACAAAAAGCAGCCATATGGTGCTTAACTACGCGCGGACGAAGGAACGATAACTATCGAAGGAAAGGGGGAACCTGCTTTCTTTGCGGCGCGTACGAAGAGACTATCGTGTAATCGTTCGAGGATCAAAGAAAGCAAATGTTGATTAGGCACGTGACAGTAGATAACCTACTTCCGAACCACGCTGCATCCTGTTAAGATTTCCGGATAAACCCGCTTCTTTGTTCGCCAACGCGTCCTCGTGCCGCGAAAATTATGAATTTCCATTCTCGATACTTGGCAATGGGAGTAGCTCTCGAATAAAGCGATTAATTCGTAGGGTGTCTCGTATGAACTTCGCGTTGCCTCTGTAACTCGAAGTTCTCTTGGATTTGATACTCGAATCGCACTTTGACCTCGTCCTTCGTGTATTCTTGTTTTATACAGAAGTGAGTGTAATTAACAAGAGTGTATTGGGCAGTCGCTGCGTAGGATTTTGATTTATAATGAGTCGTCGATTTCAAGAGGATCGAAACTAGGTATTATGTACGTCTCTCATAAATATATTAATCATCGGTGTTCCGTGATTTTTTATATATTTATTCGAATAAGGTTTGATAAAAATCCTCTAATTGGGTTTTGAAGGTTTTTAGTTTTGCGTGCATATAACTAATTGAATTGAGTGTAAAGAAACTTTGTTATGGGTTGAGCTGTTGAAACTTCAACTTCGTTGCTCGCACTGATTCCTCTTTGGATTGTAAAATCTTCACCGAACAGATTTTCCAGTAGGAAAACTCGAAATTCTCGGAAAAACGAAAAGCCCGTGGGAACGAAGGGAGTTTATGGCTGTCCTATCTGTGCATTTGGTTTCTATTTGTAGACCGTAGAAACAAACCTTTTCCCGGAATCAGTCTAGTTGTGGCAGTAAAACTTTCCACGGAAAATGTAGAAAATAAAAAGCTGAAGATGCTCGGAATTTATTCTACAACATTTACAAGAAGGCAAGCTTTCAAAACCGGTCGTTTATGTTATACAAATATCGTCCATGTTGCCCGAGAATTTATTTATCTTATAATCTCACTACAAATTATTTTCCAAAACTTCACTAGTATAAGCTTCAACCATGTACGCATTTCGGTTACGTAACGCTTCAAGACACGTGTATCCTTTCCTGAGCCATCAACGCCATCCTAGTCGTAGATAATCAAACGGGGGTTGACTCATAAAATAAACTCTGTCCTTTCAGCATAACCAACGATCGTATCCTTCAAAATCATTTTTTCAGAATCTCATATTCACTTGACACATGCCACGCCGCGTGGGGTGTATACGCCCCACACTAAATATTCCACTCAGGCTATTTAGAATTTTCCTTTGCAAAGCGAAAAATAAAAAAGGAATTGTTTTTTATCAATGATAAAAATCGAAAGACATACATATTAGAAGGAAGTCCAAGTGGCGTGGCGAGATGCACCCCGAGTGGCTCGAACGAAAAACAAAAATACGTCCGAAAGCAACGAAAAATCGGCCCGGCGCGGAGCGTGTAAATAAGAGAGGATCATCGAGGTGAGAAATTGCGGGTTGAAAGTTGGTGACGTGAACGTTTGAAGGTACCTGTACGGAGTACCAAGGAATGCAGCGCATTGCTCTTAATGGAAGCACGCCCACGAACGGCAGTGCATTGACCGTGGCAGAAGTTTCGGGTGACTCGCGGCACCCTAATATTCTGCCATAAATTACGCCAAGAAAGCAGGAGAAGACAGTGTTTGGTTAACCCCATAACCGCTCACCAATCAAACGGCCATATCCGTTATAAGCTTCGAGAATATCGCCGTAATTGCACTACACTCGCGCTTACCGACGATACATCGCGAATGATCACGCTTGGTAACTTATACGCGACATTAATTCCTACTCGTCGCTCCTTCCCGGGGAAGAAGTCGCGTCCGCAAATGGGCAAAGCGTTTCGTTAAGCGATCATAGGAAATCTATAGAGTTTGCGTTTCCATGATGCTCTAAGATTTCTTCGCTAGAACTTTAATCGCACGTGTAGAATTTTATTCGCGTGTCGTAGTGACTTGAGAAAGAGAGGATGAACCGATATGGAATAGGGATGTATACTTACTTATATCTCGTCGATATAAAATTTATCATAAGGAAGATTTATTAAAAACGTTATTCGACGTCGAACGATTCATTTTTGTAAGCGGATCAGAAATTATCATTCTCGCTTATGCGAGTAAAGTTTTATGGAACCGAGTTCTCTTGATGCTCCACGGTATTTCGAAATTAATTTGATTACGTATAATGATATACGTAATACTCGGCTCCGATGTACACCACAGATTCCTTTAATGGAATATTTAGGCAAGGATTCGCGCTATGGGAGCGTCACATCCGGTCCAATCGGCTCCATCATTATATGCAGATTGTAATGCATAAAATGCATATGAAAAGGCGGCATGGTTCGTGCCACGTGAATACGATTGTCCGTAAGATAATCAACGATACAGAGGAACCGTATAGATTTAAAGTATTTGAAAATCAAGCGAGTCGGTCGACGAATTCACCAACAGATATCCGTTGCTTTGTAAAACTGTTCTTTGCACTGAATTTTAGTGCTGCTACTTTAGATACCAAATTCGAAGAATTTCAATGACTTATCTTTCCTTAAACAAACGCGTATCTTATTTGTAAAATTCGTACTTTATTGATCGATGGAGAAACTTGAGACAACATTCGACGCTCGACTAACGGAATATCGCAGCTCCGTTTCAACATTTTTTTTCATAACCAGAGTAAAGCTTTTTTTACACGAAGTCGATATAAAATTCTACACTTATTTCCATCTGTAAACTATATCAACGCTGCGTGGCCCTCAAAGTCTGGGATACCCTGTAGAGGGTCGAGGCCACACGGAATGCTAAACGGATGCGAAGTGTCGCAGGAGTCTCGTAGGACGATACACCCGCCGCTGTTTAATTTCTTCAAACACCAATTTTTTTACACGGATAAAGATATAAAACGATTCATCGAGTTTGACCGCGTTTTACTCGTTTTATATCGACAATAATTTAGAAGGTTCGAGTCCCGGTTTAGTAACTCCAGTATCCAATTTTTTCCACGTCTTTTTTCCATATATCGTTTAATTATAAAGTCTAAAATTGAACAATCAGCACTTTACATTTCTAATTTTCAATTTCATTTAATTCTTAAAATTAATAAACCTTTTTATTTCGAGCACCAATAGTTAGAAATTATTAATTTTCTCACACACAATGTCGTTCTATCGATTAAAATTCTAACTTCAAGAAGCCAGATGAAGAATTAAAAATTATTAAGTACAAACATTAACTCTCTATAATTTAGAAAGATTTTCTCTGTAATTAGAAAAATTTTCTCTCTATAATTTAGAAAGAAAGATAAATATTGAAAGAGCAGTGAAAATAAGTCGAGAAGAAGAAATTGTGAATTTTTGTGATCGGCCAACATTATCGATAATTTAAACTAAACGCACACACGTGTATCGTTTTCCGTGAGGAAATTATGAATTTCCTGGGGCCAAAGATTCTCACGTAGTTTGACGGGCTTCCTATGGGACTTCGACGATCGCGCGAAGTTTTCGGTCCCCGTCAGGTAAGGAATACACCTCTATGGGTTTTTGCAACGGTGTATCCAGACTCGTGGTACTATGACCTACATATACAGGGGAAGGTAGAGAAATCAGTGTCAGTGGGGAGCAGATAGTACCACGGCGGACCGTGGGAGAGTCCTTCAGGACGATCAGCCATTGAACTTTCTCCTTCCGGCCTTTTATCTCTCTGAAGCCACAGATTCTGTGATCGCGACACAAAAAGCTTCTGCCCAAAGAGGACTCGCTTAGCCCTGGTGTCTCACGGCGACACGACGTTTGAAAGATAAAATTCGCCGTTCCTAACGGGACGAATCTCGCCGTGAAATTGATCGTGATACTTTAAACTGAGATTACGCCGGTGCGCATCGTCCGGAAATTAAGGAGACAGGCGACAAAGAAGTGCCGATGCCAAGTTTCTTTTCAGGAGCCTGAATGTGTACTGGAAAGTGGTCTTTGCTTATTTTCTTCCATGTTGGAGATTATTATGGATTTTAAGTAATACGTGTAATATTACGATTTTGAAGTAATTATTTTTAAGCACTCGTTTTCTTACCACTTGAGTTTTATACGAGCAACAAAATATCTAAATATTTTCAAATGTTATAGTTATAACGTTATATTTTTCAAAATAATATAATTTTCATGACCACATTACTTTTACGACGATCACCTATCCTATCAGATATTTCCCATAATTTTTTACATCCTATACTTTATCGCAATCAGGATTATACTTACACGAGGAGCAACAAAAAAATCCAAAAACCTTAAACCATCCAAACAACTTTAATGGTCGTTGCAAATAATTAATCAAAAAAAAAAAACAAACTTAGCAATCGACCAAAAAAAAAATCCATCCGAAGAGTCGTTCGAATTTCAGCTCCTCGCTTTCGAGCCTCTTCATCCTGCATCCTTATCTCCTGCGCGAAGGGGTAGTTTTCACGGTCGATCATTAGGGCCCTTCCTGCACCGTGCCTCGGGGTAAAAAAAGGCGGGGAGTGGGGGAAGGGCATAAATAATGCCAGAAGTCGCGGGCAAGCGCTAGGCGGAACCTTGTAAACACGAAAGTTTGTTGGCCCGCGCAGAGTAGGTCCGTGAATAGAATCATAATTTAGGATAGCGGGGCGACGAGGAGGAGGAGGGGAGGGGTGGAAGGGAGGAAGGGAGCGACGTGCAGTAAGAGTCCAAGGGAGAGGCCACCAGTCGAATTGGGTCAGAAAAACTTCCCCATGGGAACATTTTTCCTCTGGTGGGCCAGCAACATTTAAAAATATCCTCGAAAGGTCGAGACACTCGGATCGTCGGTGCGTCGAGGCACTTGGTGCAAGTTTCGTAGGAAGCGCCAGGACGTGGGTTAATAACCCGCTGCACTTGTCCGCTACTTGTAGCCGCTGTAATAATATTTAGCCCGGAAAATCTTACGGCGCCTTGGACCACCTACGGCACGGCCGACCCTCGCTTCTTGAAACGAGTCGACGCCGTCAACGTCTTACTACTTCGGCTGTATATTATGCCAAAGCTTGCCCTGGCTTTTGTGGCATCCCTCTCATTCCTTCTAACGTGAGCGCAGGAAGGGAGCTCGCTCTTGCTGGAATATATTATATCCGGCGCTTTACCGCAAAGAGGCATACCCGTGAATGCCGCGCACTCGATTATCGTACCCATGAATGGTCCTTGGGATCGGTTGCCTCGCAGTTTCAAGGCACAACGACGTTCCTGTATCTATCGATTACAATATTATCGATAACACCCTTGTCCTATTAAAAATGACCGCTCGATTAGTTCTTTGAAAAATCGTACAGCTTTGTGACGCGCTTTCTGAGATTCTCCACGATTGTTCATTCGGTCTTTAGATCATCATATCGATTCACTCAAATTTCCTGTTACTCTCTTTTTCGTTTTTAGAGATACACGTGGTGTTTGAAATATGTCCCAAAAGTGGCCAGTGGTTCCAGCGTTAATATCATCGATGGCGGCGCACAGGTGTTGCTCTTTTCGTATACAGAATTCTTTCCGTAATCCACGAAGAGCAGCGGAGTATTCCGTGAAATCGATACAATTCCCTGGATTTTGCGATTATCCCCGCGGCGCGATCGTCCTCGCTCCTCGTGAAATTCCCACAAGATGTTACGAGCCAGTGTACTCCTGAATGAACCCCTATGAAGCGGCGCGAAATGGAGAACGTCGCTTCGTGGGTTTCACGAGACGTTCCGGACATCGGATGCATTGGGGTGCAATGCCAGATTCGTAGTAATTGGACATAGAGGTAGGCAGATGCGCATCTTGCGCGCCCCTATATTTTAATGGCATCACGATACCGCGGCACGGATGCCGGCGGTGAGAATGTCGCGTGGTGCGCGACTCTGAGAAAGGACGATGGGATATAAATAATCGATAATTCCTGCACACGACTGGTCGATCCACAATTATATCCCATGGACGACTCAGGCGACACACTTTTGTTGGCTTATCGGCGAATAAAGTTTCAGCGACCGAAGCGTAAAACTCGGTTGCAGAAACACCGCGCTAGTCGCAATAATGTCTCTCTATGGGTTTATATACATGTTTATATGCGTGCAAGTAAAGCTCAGTATACACTTGTCATATTGTTCTGTGCGCGTCCTTAATATTCGCGCTTTAGAAACAATAAAAGACAATGGAGGTTCTGAAGTTTTTGAAATCGCGTGGGGGGATTTTACGAGCGGGCGATGAGTCGCTAATTGAGATTGCTCGCCGTTGCTCGTATCGCGTCGTTCGTGATCAGAGGATGCCAACCACTCGGACCGGACAAAGTTAGTAAAATCTAAGTCGTGTCAAGCCGGACGAACGGCCGTTCGGCTCGTGAATGTAAGAACAGCTTGGCATAACCAATGAATTCATTTGCATCTGAATGGTAATGTTGCTGCGCACGGTCATTATTAATGTGGACAGTACGTTGGTTTCAGACATTTTTATTTCATCGGTTGCTCCTGGCTTTTTCAAGAAAAATCGACAAACGTGATGCGTGTTTAAGTGGAAAACACGATGTGAACCTACGTTTCGTACATATTCAAAATGAGGATATGCACTAGAGCCATACCCCTCGGACTATCCGTTACAATAAATAATTATCCTCCATTTTTCTCTATTCAAACACACGAGAAAAAATCAATTCATCATTTCCACGAGCAAATGCAAAAACAGAGGAGAATATGTATCTCTCTATATATATATAAAAAGATCACGAAGAAAGATCATCACATTTAAATCACGTTTATCTATAATATCACTGCCTAATCCTGTTAACACCTAACATCGACTCCATCCCTACTACCCATACTCCAGCCTCTGCCAAATTTAACCCACGCAACAGCGCTTTATCTTTTACAAAATCCTAAAAAAAAAAAAAAAAAGAAACAAGAATATTTCACCCAGTTACTTCTTACATCGAACGTCCTTCCCATCGAGAAACTCAATCCTACGAGCTCAATCCTCGCACCGTGGCTCGTCGTCGAAGGTATTAAGAGATCTCGCGAGGAAAAATGACAAAAGAGGGATCGAGTCAGTTTTTTCCAGCGGACGAAAGAACGGCGTGTACACCACGTGCAAAAGGATCCAGAGGCGATGGACGATATTATCGGGCATCGTGGCGAGGTGACGAGAGGAGCGGCCGATTCCGGCATTCGCGTTTGATGACCGCCGCCCGTGACAGCACCTCACGTACAATCTAAGTCGGGTCAAACCGGACTGACAAGCATTCTGCCTGTGAACGGAAGACGCCCTGGCATAGCCAATGAATTCGTCTGCGACCGAATGGTAATGTTACTGCGTGCGGTCCTTATGTCGAGGATGAGGAGAGCGCCCTGAGTGTACGGGCACGCACATTGTACGGTGTACGACCGTTTGCAATTTATCGTCTGGGCTCCAATTTGCCAAGTGAGTGGCCGTGGGCGCTACCGCCGCTTCCGACGGATATTCGGCGTCGAAAATTGCCAATTGTCTCAATGGAACTCGATTCGTATTGTGCACCCCAACATAGACGAGGATACACACGCACGCCGAGCGAAGGAGGGATGGGGGAGGGATGGAGGAAGCGAGGTGGTCGGCGCTGGTCCTTCGAAGGGCAACGTCGAAGGCCTATTCTCAGAAGCGTCAATGACCATGGATTCCACTTTTCTTTTCCGTGGATTTTCGAGCACCGACCGTTAACTGCGTTTGACTCGCGAGCGACCGTGATCGATACTGCTCTGGGATCATCGTGGAATTGAGTGCCCCACCTTTTAGTATTTATATACGTAAGCACAGCGGACAGGATTCTTCATCCTGTCAAATCGATACGAAATATGCCAAAGTTTTTCTTAAAGTCTATTCAAATATACACATCAAAGTGTGTCTGTTCGATTCGAAAAGGATCCGACACACCAAAGGGCTTATAAAATGCATCTCGAAGAAGGTGATTAGACGCATACGACTTTCGTAATGTATAATATCGGAATAAAATACGATATCCAAGCTATCGAGCCACGACTGGCCGTGGCCGAGTGCTCGAGCAAGCCCAGTATCAAATCGCTCACGGGACATCCGCGTATCACACTTCCAGTCGGTTTCGGTCCAGCGATGTAATCTACGAGGAGAGATATATCACCGTTTATCGCGGACAGCTGATTTAAGTATGGCCAGGACCTAAGCAGCGCGAAGTCCTTAAATTAAGCATCAACGGATTAACGAGCTGGCCGTACGGCAACCTAAGGTCGTGGAATTATATTCCGTTTGCCGCAACAATGTATCAGCTTAATCCTCAGCGGGGATAACTTCGCAGGCACCTTGCCTCCCGGCAAAGGACTCGGGTTTCTTTGAATGATATACGGCTATGGCGCACAGGGCCAAAACGAGAATTTCTGCGTCAATCTCGAGGAAAGTCCCTCGTCGCTCTCACGACGAAGGAGGGGCGCGAAAATGGCAGAAGGTTCGAGGGCTAATTGGACGAAGGTCCGATCGGAGCTTTATAAAGCTCGTTGTCGGCACGAAATCCCCTCCTCTATCAATGCGAGCGGTGACTAGCTCGCTTCGACTCGGACGCCACGTAGGAGTGCGGAGATAAACCTTATCTTAGGGATAAGGCGGGGAGAATCGGGGAATTTAAGAATCCCCGCTTTTCTACGGACCTCTCCAAAGGGCCCCGTACGCCGCCGCATTGCGCGCCACTCTTTCATGGACTTCATCCCGGGAGGACTTCCCGCGGCAATTTACCGCTTCGATGCTGAATCTGCGATGCGAGTGTTAATCAAAGGCGTCGTATACAACCCTGTATACCCCGAGCTTTGAATCGCGGATGATTAAAGATCCCGATCTCGTCTCGCATCATACATAACACCCATCGACGCGTTTCCAATTCATTTCCACACCACAATCGTACCCACAATATATACACATCAGCTCCCCCAATTAAAACATACCCGCCCATTTCAAGGATGTCGAAAAATCAACAACCCAACAACGACCGAGCGACTTCTCAATATTTCCAAGCGCACTATCCATCACACCGGCCGGTGCTCCGCGACTCAAGAGGCCGCCCTCAAAATTCCCAAACGAGCCACCCGCGAGGTCCTCGATTATCGATCCGCGATGATCGTCGATCGCTCTCCAGCCTCCAGCCGATCTTCCACCCAGTCACCCTCGTCATGAACCGTGGACGTGTAAACACGTCCGCAGCACTTCGGGGATTAATCGAAACGGCGCGGTGTCTGGACGCTGGGCAGAGGAGCGAAGGAGAAGGGGGGGGGGGGAGGACAGGAAGAGACGGAGGAGAAGGAGGAAGGAGGAGGCGCGGAGGGGGGAGGGGGGAGGGGCACGGCCCCTGGAGGAGGGGAGGGGGCGGGGGAGCAGACGGTGGGAAGGAAGTGCCGAGGAGGATGAAAGGCAACAGAAAGAAACGAGTATTCCCGTCTGGTGGGTCTTTGTACCGGAGTCTCTCGGCTCGAGGGCCGGGGCAGGAGGACAAGAAACCACCGCGTGGTGTGCGGATTGTCTTCGAGCGGGCTCGGCCACCCTGCTTATGAAACGGTTAATCTGCCGGTAATGCCCGCCAGCGATCGGCCGAAAACTGTCAATGGAATTCCCGATTCTCCCCCCTCCTGCCCTCCGCGGAGGACGGGAGAGAGGCCGAGGAACCCGTGAAGGGAGCTCGTGTGCCAAATTGTAGTTCATCGCCCCTACGAATTTCCCCTTTGACGCGGCTCGCCTTGGAAGGGCCTCGATTCTTATCCGTCTTCTGACCCGCTCTTGCTCCTACCTATTAAAACCTCTCGCGAGTTTCTCACTCACTCGGACTTTCGCGCGACTCGAAATCCATTATCTTGTATTAGTGATTTTGCATAATCGTGCACGTTTATTTGAGCAGGAGTTTATATCGTAGGAAGAGGGTGGTTATGTTTGTGGAAAAATCATATTTACGTTGAGTCTTATTGTGAGAATGTAAGCTGATCCTTTGATTTGTGAGGGCTCGTGAATCAGGGAGGAAAGGGTGTTTGATGTGGGGTGCATTGTGTAACCGAATCGTTAAATGGAAGGTTGATCGTCTATAATCTGCACTTTTTTTTTAAATGTGTCAATTTTTGTATCAAATTTCGTTGTTAAATTGCAAAGGGTGTAATGTATCTTTGTGGTGTAAAGGGAATAAAATATGTCAAAAAATATGGATAACGCAAGGTTCTAAAGAGTTAAAAGATTATTCGTATTTCTTAGCGTACTTCAGTGTTTGCGATAAATATATCGGATATAATAAACGATGAAGAGACCACCAGAAGATGAAAGAGCTCGAAGGCGCCCTTTATGATCCCTATCCTCTTAGTACTATTAGACGTAAGCGTGAAAAAACGCGTTCGCCCGCTTTGCTCTTGGCATTCGCATTAAACCCTTAATAGATAGTTTCGGTTTCGTTAAAAGTAGCGCCGTATGACGACAATAGACTCCTGTAAATTTGCGGTTCATCGGCATGTTTCGTGAAACCTCGCCGCTCGCTTTGCGCGTCTTCTTCTTTTTCATGCAAATGTATGCAGATCTGGCCGAGAGTTTCTCACGCACCGCGCGATATCGTAGCCGGGCCGCCCAAGGTTCCTTTTAAAAATTCATATTTCATTGCAATATTACATATCATCAGCCCTTACCGGAGATTCGCATCTTCTCGCAACCCGTGATCGATTTAAATATGCGGAAGTCAGGGCGGCAAAGCGCACAAAAGCTTGGACTTTCATTATACCTTTCATTATACTCCAGCGCCGAGCTCCTCGGATCACGATGGACAATGGCATTTGTTTCATTAAAAGAATTTCTCGAGAACGCCATATCCTCAAGGTGCTAATACAAAAGCAAGGGAATGAAGTATTCGTTCAATACCGTGACGTTATTCAAAACAATATACCGAGTTTCCAACATCCAATTGCCTAAATTGATTTTCATACCCGAAATAAATCAAGTATTCAAACACATTTCCAACTCATCTCCATTACACGTGGTCGAAAGCTATAAATGCACGAGAGAGAAGGAAGCATAAAGCACTTGTATATTAAACGCACTCTAAGTTTATCTCGATTGGTAACGTATTCTCTGGACAATAAACAAATTACTTTGTTTTCCTGTCATCCGTTAAGAAGAAGAAGAAGAAGAAGAAAAAGGAAATCCGCGTTCTATGCCCGTGCATCGCATTGTAAACGACAACGGTACCTGCCAGAGCAGGCGCCTCGCCCGTCCCATTCATCCCACGGGGTGCAGATGTGTCGATATTAAATATTCCGGGCATCGGTTTACGAATCGCAGCATGTGCATCCCAGAGATGGAGGAGCGAGTGAAACGTGAGTCCTACGGGAGCGTGCAGCAGGTCGGTTTTGGCATAGCAGGCGGCTACATCCTGTGATATTTTTACGAGGACCTTCCGAGAATCGAGACACTGCGTGGGGCGAACAGCTGAGACAGAATGATAAGACAGTCGCCAAGCTATCCCGGTTATCGGTGCGCCCTCGCCAAAACGATTCCGCCGCGACGCGGCCCTGACCTTCTCCTCGCATCCGTCCATCTGCATCCCATTTTGTGACGTCCCCCCTTTGTTCCAGAGAGACGCTTAAAGGCTCCGTACTCCTACGAGCTTTTCCTCCTAATTGTGGATAAACCACGGCTATCAGAATTTGATAAACAGAATTGCGGATAAACCACGGTTATCAGTTTTCTTCGAACGAGGTGTCGGGAAATAAACTGTCAACGAATGGACAGCGAGCTTCTATTATCCTGATTCGAATTGTTTTAATCGCGAGCTCGTATTGGTGGAAGGAGCAATCGTGGAGAGTGGGGGGAATAAACGGGCTGATATTTGAACGATAAGGTTATCTGTACTGTTTGTCCATTCAACGAGTTGATATACGCGAAGTTGTACTATATCCCTGTTTTTCGCTCGAGTGTTCATCAAAGTACTCTGTGCAATATCATTTTTGTATACGCTTTGCACGGTTTTATTTAATACTATCGTGATAACAAATTTGGTATAAAGTTTATTTTCTTATCCTATCGAAATAAAGATCGATACGAAAAATTACAAACGCGTGTGTATACTAGTTTTGGAATAGTATGGAAAATATTTTTCCAAACTTCATGATATCGATGGATAAAACCACTTTAGAGGAATGTCGATATCTCGGATTGGAGTGTCGTGAATGAAATAGAAGCTTGTAAATAGCGAACGAATGTAATTCTCTAAATTCCTTCGAGATCGCCGGAGGTGTTTCATTGATTGTTATAACATTCGAGTACAGTTATACGCGAGTTAGTAAGAACAGTGCACTCCGGGCGTAATGGCAGCCCGAAAACGCACCATAATTATGCCGTTCGTGTCGATATGCTGCGTGACTTGAGGTTACCCGGTGGCATCACAAAACGTTCTTTGTAATGCACACGTACCCTCGAAATGCTCTGTTATCACGAACGGCGAGACCACCCTTTCGCATTCCATACACAGCAGCTTATTCCCTTCGATACGCGCTCGTACTTTGCTGCGTACTCGCGACGATGCTGCGTAACTCTCGCTTGCCTGACTTTTGAGTCCCAATTTTTTATTTATTTATTTTTTTTAATAACACGTTGATAAGATGTGAGAAACTTCTATATGAAAATTCTTGAAAAATGACGAGTTTCTACTAATAGATCTTATAACGTGTTTATTTAATTATCCATGTCTCTGAACTCGAGATTTAAAGGTATATTAAACATTCAATACGGAATCCAGAAAATACAGTATACACTCTTTACCTCCTGATTTAATCGCCTCTTAAATATATAATATACGAGGTAGTACTTCCCATCCTGCTGATCTTTCCTCATAACCGACCGCCGTAATAAAGCATTAAAAACGAATTTTGGGGTGGGCTGCCTGGCGTAACGAAAAATGAAACTCCGGCCGCAACGATGGCCGGGCTCGACACCCAAGGCGAAGCTTTCCAAGCAAGACGCCTACTCCCGAAGGTTTCGTACGGTAATTACGATAATTCAATTAGAAGTCATCTGGCGACGTGGCACGCGTGCAACACGTGGGCCTTATGCCGTGCCAACAACTCCGAGCGATACTTATGCACCCCACCATTCAATAGATGTTCCCTAGAAAGCGGGTATCGCCTTATGTTCAAGACGGTTGTCGTCGAAAAAGCCCCCGCCGACCGTTCCCGTTGTTCGCGCAAAACCACCACCTGTGCGGTACTCTTACGCGCATTCAAGTAGAGAGAATGCCCGGTGGGTATCGCCAATTTTTCATGCTGCCCGGCCATTAGTCGGGGCCTGCGCTTTGCTCGTTATTGGGGCGCGATAACTTACTCGGCTCCAAGCGACAAACGTTATTTCACACCGAGAACGCACGTGGTTTGGCTCTTTAGGATTTGTACGATGGGACAAATGAACGCTTTCTGGTAACTGTGATACTTAATATCAGAGTTGCAGTAACGTTCCGGAAAAGTTCACCTTTGGAAGATGATAAGATGATATTCTGCCGATAACATGGGTTCTCAAGGATATATATCGTTTATAACTTTATAGGAATTCACGCGGAGTGATCATAAAATTCTTGAATATTTTAATCAGAATTTATGTTATATATCTATCGTTTTATGTAATATTTTAATCCTCGCAATTTATTTCATGTACAAAACGCAGGCTAGACCTTTGTCGACCAAGTGTGAGTTAGTTCGCCCAGTAACTCACGTTTGTTCGATGCAAACCTTCTGTTCTCGTGCCCTTGAAGGGTTCGTCAAGCCAAGAGCTATTAAGTATAATTAGAGAACTCTTGGCACGTGCGTCGGCCGTACGTACGACTCGGATCGATGCACGTGGATCCGTTGTACATCACAAGGAGCACCTTATGTTCAAGGCGGCTGCCGTTGGCAAAGACGGGGACATTCAAGACCGCCAAGCGGAAAACTGTCATTTTGACGATCCTCGATGCTCGACGAACGTTGCTCGTTATCCTACCGCGATCGAAAAAGCCTAAGTAGCTGTTCTCAAGGCGGCAGAGCCCATCGAGTAGCATCGTCTAAATAGAATCAAATTTATTAGCACTAAACTGGCGTTTTAACACGTAATACAGGATAAAAGGTATATATAAAGTGATCGATAAAAAAAACAAAATTAATAGAACAGTCAGCAAGTAGAAGTACCACTTTTCAATTCGCACCAGTATCTAATTCATCAATTCGTATCAGTATTCTAATTACCGTAGGATAATTAATTCCAAGGAAGATTACCCCTCACTTCTCTTCTCCCTACATCCCAATCAAATCCTCATCCTTCTCTTCCGCCAAAAATTAATCCCTCCACACCATTCGCCATAAAATACCCTCGCCAAGCATACCAACTCCACTAACCAACAACAAATTTCCCTAAATCAACTAACCACAATCGCTTCTCTTCAAGACCTTCCAATCCTATAGGAAAGGAGATTAAGCCGCGGTCAGAGTGTCGAGGTCCGAAAAAAGCGTCAGTTACGGAGGGTTAACGTTCTCAGGGCACATCTGCGGATGGCATTAAGGCCCGATCCAGATCATCGAGAGCAATGCACGGCTCGAGGAGCGAGCACCTTCCTTGCGAGAAAAGCAGGCCGGGGCGAGGAGGGAGAGGGCGAAGCAATGCACAATGTCGGAAGAAGAGGGGAAAAGAACGCGTGCCGGCACACCTGCGTTTCGGCCCAGAGGGAGGGGGGAGGGTGGTACTTGGACACCTGGCGATCGACTGCCGTCTATCGTCTAACGTAATACTATTTGGTGGCGCAAAAAGTGGCCCGGCGGCGAGGGAGAGGAATTGTAAGGAAAACGGCGGGGTATCCCGGGGAAGGGTCCAGAGCTAAGAAAGGGAGGAGAGCGAAGTAGCGCCGGAGGATCTCGATACGTTGAAATCGGCTCGAGGAAAATTGCCCAGCCGGCACCTGGCCGGTTAACGCATGCTAATGTGCCCACGAGGACGATTAGAATCGCGCAAGATCGGACGGCCAGGTGCGCTCTCCTCGCACTCGCACGAGCCAACCAAGTAAACCGTATAATGGCCCGTGAAAGTAATCGGGACACCTTTTTCCTTTTTTCCTTTTTTTCGACGCGCTGGAGGCCCGAGAGCAGGCGATTGATATTGATTCGAAGGCGAATCGAGCCTCGCCAAATGCTTTGGATTCTGATTATTATTGGAATCGGAGCGATATACACGGACGATGCGTGGATCTGTATATTGAATAGTCTGAGAGATGGAATGGTGAGATTTTTGTAAAGTGGTTTCTGGTGCTCGGTGCTCTAGTGCTTTCTTGTTCTCCAGTGATGGAATAGTGAGATGTTGTAAAGTGTTTTCGGGTGAGTTGTTTGTTCGCAGAGTCTAATTATCAGGATCGATCCAGCCTATCGATGAGGAGACGATGCCTGGGATGCAAACTGAGCATACGCGATAATTCACGGTACGATTAAATCTCGGATGCGAGTAAATTCTGACGTTTCGCACGATTTGTGATGCAGCACTTTTACCGCGATTGTGCCCAGACAGCTTATGTAATTGCACGGATGAAGATGCACGAGGTTGGCAAATGCTTTGAATAAATCCGTAGAAAATGCAACCTCATCCTGTTTTACGCTTGAAAGAGTAAACGGTATTTCCACGGTCGAACACTTTCAAGTGGCGATAGAAGGGAAGCTTAGGTAGTGCGAGACGCTTCTAAATCGTAATACCATTTTGCGGTTCGAGAGGTGCACGTAAGGTTCGAATAAAACAAACGAGGTTGAAGGAACGGGTGAAACATTTGCATGGCTACTGAACGCGACAAATCTGTGATCGTCGAATTCGATGTTGCTCGCGAATTGAAACACCTCGTCTTTGCTTCTCGACTTGTCGTAAATAAGAATTAAACTCTGTTTTTTGCTAACGACCTAAGGCATTTTGAAAAACGATCAAACCTGATCTAAATCGTGTCAACATTGTGCAACTTACATTGTAACATATAGGTATTCTGCGCTGAGGAAAATGAGGAATAAAAAATTTCTTATACTTATTCCAATGTACCTGAAATATATTCTTGATTTTTCATCGACAAAAACTTTATTCTTATGTGCTCAGCCAATATTGAAGGTATATCCAAAAATCGGTTCAACGATAAATATAACGTATATAATTTACTTCGGACAATGCAAGTTTGCCAAAACGAGCAAGTATGCCAAGACTTTTCAGCGAGAATACAAATACTTTTGTCTTTTCATCGTCAAAGGATTCGTCGCCACGGTCTCGTGACTTTGCCTCTTGATCTCCCTCCCCCCCTTTGACCCCTCGCGCTCCGCAGGCCCAGGTCTGCAGAAGTCTTTCCTTCCTTCGAAGGAGGCGATCTCGAATAAAAATTCGCAGCTGCCCTTGTCCTTTTGTACCTCGCGGCACGGGCTAGACTTTTGTTGTTGCCCCGCTTTTGTCACGGCTCACCAACCGTGCCGCGACTGACTTTCGATCGATGAAAAATCAGCTAGCGGAGAAGCCATTTGAAAAGGAGAATGCGATTCTCGATGCACCAACAGCGGCTCCTGCCGTCTCCTCGAAGGATCGAACATGCTTGTTCCTTGAGTCGAAACCTAGAAATTTAATACGCTGAAAGGACGCAGATGTATTACACGTACGATTTGAATAAAAATCGACGTAAGCAAGACGTCCTGATCGATTTATATTGGTAATTATATGCTGTTTTGCCAAGGACAAGTGGCAAATCTTGTCGCGCTATAGACGAGTTGCTTCGTGTATAAAATAATCGTAGCTGCAGTTTGACTTGCTGATAGGATAGCAATGTCTATCTAGAGCTTGAAACACTTTCAGGAAGTCCCAATCGTGCAAGATTATGAAACATCTGGAACGGCTTGAAAATGGTGCTGGAAGAAGGATCGAGATTTATTTGAGAAGAAACGGTCGCTGGAACTTTTGTACGTCGTGTTCTTTGGTAAAGAGTCCGATACAAATTGCACGATACAATTGCAGCTCGATAGAATTGAGTTCGATGAATAATTCTCGATTCTTTTGGCCACAGTATACGCGTTATGTACCGCGACGAAGGTATCGTTATCAATGTTATCGACTCTCCATTGCGCCGCGACGCCTACGCGCGACTCCGCTCGCTGCCCATTCATTCGACGTACAAACGCATCGAATCGTGATTTTCGAGAACCGATCGTACAATCGTCAGGGGGCATCGCACTTTCGTGAATTATCGTCCTGAGATTAGCTTTTTGAATGATACTCTTGCGATAACGCGATGCCCCTTCATAATTTTCATAATTCACTACCAGTAGATATCGCACGAGTTACGAGTGGACCTACATCCGTAAACCAATGTCGGTTGGTAAACTTTCCAACGAACTTTTACGCTCATATCTCGTATGCTTCTGCACGATATACGAAAGTCAGCTCGATTATGGCGTTATTTTTTGTGCATCGAATGGATTTTCCGGGAATTAATAGATTGCTGTAACGTTTGGAAACGACGCGACACTTTTTTATGATCAGGCATGGCTTTCTATACCCTTGCAAGGCTTCTCTTCACTACATTCAAATCTGGGATTAATTTCGAATAAAATCAGACTAGCTGCCTCTTGAATTAAATCACTTTTTATATGAAGCTAGATGATAATAAACTACCAATTAAATATATTACAATAAAGCGAGTGAAAGAGAGAAAGAGAGAGAGACGCGCAAACACGGATATTATTATTTTTTAACGTATTAAGAATCGAGAATGATTTACCCTCAATCCAGAATTCACCGATTCCACGTCCTCCCTATACATCCTCCTCAACCCCCAACCCTTCATACACATATTCGCCTTTCCAAATTTCACCCAACTCAAATCGAAGACGACCCACATCCCTTCCTCGCTAAACAACATAAATACAAACTCATTTTCCAACTTTCTTCCGGAGCAATCCATCAACTAAAACCCTTCCCGAAAACCTTCCAAAAGATACTTCGACCTTACGATCTCCAAGGTGCGCATAAAATCGAGCATTAAATCCGCAAGGTTGTCGAGCAACCGTGAAGATTTCGGTTGCCTGCACAAGGGTTGAAGCGCGCGGTAGGATCGCAAAACGGGGGCATCTTCCTCGCGAGGTACGTTACCCTGACCGGCCTCCTGGGCCCTGTGCAAGGAGAGGAGGGAAAAAAATAATTTCAAACAAGCAGAAACCGACGGCGACAGGCCGAAAGACGTTACCCGTCGCACAGGGGTGATCCCTTAGCATGACAATAAGACATCTGCTTGGCACGAGCTCGCGAGGGGTGCAGCCAGGAGCCAGTCTGGGCAGGCACCCTTAACGAAATCGGCCCTGCCGCCGCGCCCTGCTTGGATAATCTTCGACGACGTAATGAACCAAAGGAAACGCCAGGGCCCGATCCTCGATGCTCGAAACACCTGGTGGATCGCATCGTACATCTTGGAAGGCGCAACGACACCGCCACGTCGTTCGCCGGCTTTTCGCCGCGATACAGGTTCGAAGGGCACGCCGGTTCATCCGTTAATGCTGCCTTTACAGTGTATTACGTGGTACTGACTTGCCGGGAATAATGAGAAAAGTACACCCTTATGTACGCTCCTGTAACCGTCGAACGACTGATCCTTGTGAAAGTATTGGGTTGTTCGGAAAGTAATTTCGTTAAGTAAAACCACCTGAACCAGTTTTTTGCCAGCAAGGACCAAAACTTTTATGAGAGGGGAATTATGTTACTGCCAGAAAGATGG